>WBNM01046155.1:123111-276459 GCA_013399055.1 Ramphastos sulfuratus
TTGAGGTCCCTTCCAACCTTACCATTCTATGATTCTACCCTCAGGCATCACAGTGCCCCAGCACTGGGTTTTATGCCTTGTTTCAGACAAGGGCATTGCTCTGCCTGCGTACATTACAAATGAAAGATAAAGATTCTCCTTGGCACAATAAAACAGCAGTACTGAATTCCAGTAGCATCAAGCAACCAAAACATACAACTGTCTTTGTGTGTTTGTTGGGAACTTTACTGTTCTTTGCACAATATATGTTATTTCAAACTCTGAAAGCAAAAAATAGAACTGCTTTGGATGTTTGTCAGGATTTTCCTTGAGCTTCAACTGAGAAGGGAGAAGCAAACGCCCTGATAGTTGGACCTGGCAATCTGTAGTCTATTCCTTAATTAAATTCTCTGCAACCAGTATGTTTTCTTTGTTAGTCAATGGGCGTTTATCCTCAGAAGAAACTAACCATGAGAAGTGTAAGGAAAGATAAAACTGTTGAGAAATCTAAATGTTGCACAAAAGGCATAAAAATCAAATTGTCCTTTTCCAAACTAGCTGAACATCATGGCATCTTAATAAAGGGAGTGCTAGAATATGTTCTGCTAATAAACCTCAGCAAAACCTCTAAAAATAACTACACAGATATATTCTAAGTTGATTAGCAGTAATTGAACTGACTTAATGTAGTTGGATGATGTCATGTATAATATTCCTCTAAAGTAATTTCTGTAGACAAGCCATTTGAAGTCCTCTTGCAGCCAGCATAAACATCTTCATGTTACTAAACTGAGCACTGAGACTAAAGCACTCAGCGGGAGTGCTCTGACATCTGACTGTTTTATCTTGTTTCTTTGAGCTACTGTGGTTTGCCTGTTAGAAGCAGCTTTGCAGTGACAAATATCTTATCCTTGTTTTACTGAAAATGTGGAAACTATATAATTCTATAACAATTTAGACCTGTTAGTTCTAGAATGATAATAGAATAATACATGATAAAAATGGAAAGGACCTTTGTAACTGTCTGATTTCAAAGTTTCCCTGCAGTATGCATTTCCAGTGTTCTGTCCAACTTGGTTCAACCTGTTCCAAGCGATGGGGATTGTTCCGTGGTCTAATTCATCTCAGTAGAAGGAAGCTTGGAAAACTATTTTCCTTCATTTTGGTCTTGTATTTTTACTGGCTTTAAAAGATTGTAGTTGCTTAATGCAGGTGGTATCTTCTTCCCAAATGTTTGTAGCTTGGATTGTTGTTTTTGTGACAATATTCGTAGGGTTAAGGTTTGTATGTGTTTATTTTTGTTTGTTTTTGAGGGCTGAGACATCCATAATGATATAAGTGTTCAGAGTATGATTCAGGGTGTAAATGAACAGAAAGAACTGGCTGTGTCCTTGCTCTGTGTCCTAGACTCTGGTCATTTAGAAGTGCCTTGAAGTTTTTCTTCATCATCTATTATTGATGGTCCCTTTTGTGCCACAGGGTAGTGGGGCATCAGTCATTCTTGGGCACTTTTTGATTGAGATACTAGTATATCAGTTAGTTACTGATTATTTATTTTCCTGATACAATGGAGGACTTCAACTGAGATTTACAACTGTTCCCCCTGCTCTTTACCACTAAATGTCAGGAGCAAGACCCTGTGAGAAAATGTCAGAATTTTGCTGATAAATTTCTGAAACTTTTTTTTTTTTAATTTTTTTTTTTCCAGAATAGTTCGGTCAGTGGTTCAGTATAGCTCAGATGTGAAAATCCTGTCAGAAATTTGCACTAACCTCCTGAAACTGTCAAAGTGCCAAAGGCACTGCTGATTACAGTGCTGCCCTTAATCAAGAGGCCTGGCAGGGCCAGGACCAAAGCTTCTGTTCCTGTATTATTAAAAATCATCAGCTAATAGCGTGCTTAGTTAGTACTAGTTAATTCTTGAAATGATAGCTGACTGGGGGAGAACGCCTTCTGTAGACAAGGGGAAGGGTCATTCACTTCCTCTTGAATAATGACACTGAGGAGCAGACTTCAGCATGCCTGTATTTTACCCCTTTCACTGTTAGCCTTCGAGGCTCATATGTTTCACTCGTGTTGTTTTGCCAATTGTCCTGGATGGCCTGGCCAAAGCACTTACCAGTTCAGTTTTCCCAGAGGCCTTGTGGTATGTTTTTCTAGTGGAGCACAGACCTAGCTGACTGAACTGAGTATCCTTTTCAAAACCTCTGTTCTCTGTGCAGTTAACTGTCAGTTGTGACCTTCGGCAGAATCATACCCATGTCCTGCAGCTTGGAGAGTTGTTGGTGAAAACTATTGTCTTCCTAGGAGTGGAATGCCAGCAGGACAAGGACTAACAGCTTTTGGAGTCTTTCTGTCTCTTAAAGACAAGTCTTAATCATTCAAATCAGAACTGAACCTAAAGTGTTCTCAGAGGCTGACAATGCCATTTTTATGTGCAACAGTGCACTCTCTATTCATCAAGGAAATGACTACAGAAATGTGTACCCAGCTGTCTCTGTATCAGTAGCATCTATGCATAGCAGCTGCTGATGTTTGTGAGAATCATTTCCTATCAGACCCTTCTTATTTTGGTGATCAAAGAAAGTAGTCAAATTCTTGGAACTCAAGGATACTTAAGAGCCAAATTAAAAAACATTGCAATAATACCACTGTTTCATTGCCTTAATCTGTTACATTTAAGACAACATTGAATCATCTTACCTACACAACAGGGAACTGTGGAGTATGTGCTGCAGTCCTTGTCCTTGAGTATCCTCTGCTGCAGCCTTGGCCTTAGGTCAGTGCTGGCCCCGCAGCACCCTGCAACACTCAGGTTACTTCCATATGCGGTTACTTCCATGTGCTGTGCGAGAGCAGGGCACTCACATCTCCAGCTGAGCGGGAGATACCTGCAGCACTCACTGTGGATTGCGCTTTGGCCTTTAACAGGTGTCATCTGTGCAAAGTCCTGCTCTAATTCTTTGATTTCTTTTTATTATTACTTTTAAATCTTTGTGTCAGCTTTCATAAAGAGACTTAAAAAAATCTCTTTTGCAGAGTTTTACAAGAATCACAGCAAAAGAAGAGATGATATTATGGCCTGGGTTTTATTATTTGTTAGACTGCAGTTAAATGAGGTGCTGGTGACAAAGCAGCGTGTGTAGTTTTGGCCCCCTGGGTCCACTGGTATGTAGAGTATTAGGATTGTCAGTGCAAAGCACTCAGAGAGAGGAACTTTGCATTTGCATCATAACCCACCTTGCTACTTCCAGCTTATTTTTGTAAAGGAAATTATATCCTTAAAGCCACAGACTGTAGATGGATTAAGTCTGTGCTGAAGACACATCTGCGTTAAAGATTTCTACCTGATAGACATAATTTTGCAAGGAAAACCTGTTTCAGTATAGTCCTTAGCTTTTCTGTGCTTTGGTTCTCCTGGTGTGAAATGGGGATAAGGTTCTTGACAACGGAAGGAGTTAAGTGGGAATACATTAAAACATGGTGAGGCAGTGATGGGGAGGGATTCTGTAACAAGATACTATTTATGTTTTTCAAGGGCTTGGGAATACTAATCCACATATAAACCACACTCTGTTAAATATTTATATTTAAATATTTATCAACTTAGTGTTGGAAATGCCTTACCGTGTCTTAAGTCAGATGTTGTGAAAAGAGCATAAGGTCTCTGGAAAAGGACAAAAGAAACACATATGAATGCATAAACAAACTTGAATACTGTTCATATGCTGTTAAAACATGGGAGTACACATCCAGGCAGCATGAGAAGTATTGGATCATCTTTTGCTGTTGATGTTTGGGCAGGAGGAAATGTGGACTGAAAGACCTTGGACTGTGAGATTCTTTGTGGGTATTTTGATCCTCAGATAGTATCCCATCAGATGCTTGTCAGAAACCTTATTTTTTCAGTAACTCTAAGTCCTTCTTGCAATGACTGTTACTTCTTAGAGAAGAGAGGTAGCATACTGAATACTTACAGAGGATTCTTGGGGCAGGAACAACATTTAAGCTCAGATTTGCCTTTGTTTTTTTTCATCCACTTGACAATGTACCACAACAAAAGGAAACTGAAATGATGCAGCCAAAAATGCAAGGTGGTCCAGGAGGCCACTGTAAGTGGGTGTTTTTCAACCAGTCGTTAGAGCTCCCAGTCCAGCTTCTTAAGCTATTGAAGCCTTTTCTGTTAGATCAGTGACATGGAACAGTGATCAGTGCAGCAGGCTTGTCATTTTGTGGTTTGCTGGCAGGAGGTAGACTTCCTTTATTTCAAAGTGGCGACACTGAATTGCTAAGCTTTCAACCTATATCTGCGTCAGCTATGTATTAGTAGATATATTCATTTTCTAAGATGCTTAGGTTGAAACTGGAATGTCTCCAGTGCGCTTCACGTATCTTAACAAAAGTTCTAATGAACTATTAATTTGACCCTCTTTTTCTCCCATTAATATCTGAACAATAGCAGCAAATTATCAGAATACTTCAGTTTTGCTGTTTGGTTAATTTTGGTGTTGTATTTTGACAACTTTTCCCCAAGACCTGTGAACATCTGTAGCAGTTGTCTGAACATGGAAAATGGGCAAATGTGTATAGTTCAGAGATTGAAACTTAACTTTAGCAATATGCTTCCCACATTTTTAGGATTGTATAGGAAAATAGAGCATAACTGGGGAACAGTTATGCTGAGTAGTATATACTGATATGACACAGAGACACTGTTCTATTTGAGCATGCTAGTTGATTTGTGTTTGTGGCCACCTAACTATGGAACACTATCTTTGTATGATACTCTGCTAAAACTACAGTCTTTGCCATCACCTAAAACTTTTAAGAAAAGTGAAGAATAAGTTCATTGAGTAGAATAGCATGCAGAGTATGGCACTTGCCTGCTCAGTCTGGTGTTGTGGTATCAATGAAGATTGATTTAATGGCATTTTCCTCATAAGTGTTCAGGAAAGCAATTTCCCATTTTTTTCCTAGTGCATTGTCCAGGAAAACAGGAATGAATTCTGTTCAAGTTATTGGAAAAATCATGGCTGTTCTCCTCCTGGAAAGAATAATGACAAATTTCATTGGGACATCTGTTTGGTTATTTGGAAGAAAAAAAAAAAAAAAACACATTGGCATGAAGTTAGCTGCCTTTTTTTTCCCCCTCGTGGTTATTTAAAATATGATTTGATTGAAAATAAATATTTGAGATTTTAATTAAAAGTATATCCAGAGCTTTTCTGAGTGCACATGTCTATACACATGCAGAGTAATAAAAGGTCACTGTTGTCTTTCTTAGTTGATCCTTTTTGACACAGCTTTATTCTATTCATGGGAGAATAAATAGACAAAAATGTAACAATAAATCAAACTTTATTATGGTCAATGCGTTAAACTTTGGAAGTCATCTGGAATCTGTGATCAAATTACCAATCCACTGTTATAATTTTTTTAAGCATCTATTTGCTGTTTCCATGTAAATAATGATGAGCAATGGGGAATTGTTACTTAGCACGTTTGTTAACAATTTTTCCTTTCTCTGGGACACAAAAAAAATTGAAAGAAGGGGAGAAGTTGAGTGTCTGGAGGTAATGCTGACTTGGATTATGTTGATAATGATATTTCCACCTGGAATGTTACAAGGAGTGAAGTAGAGACCCAAATTGAATGGTATGTAAATTCATCCTTTTTTAAGGCTGAAGCAGAAGAGGGGTTAAGGTTTTTCATGTCTCTCTCCTGAATTGTGGTAATTTCATGAAATCACTCTGCAGCTGATCTGGGCAGGAAATCAAACTTCTCAGTCAAAGTCTGATCCAGATCTGCAACTCCGAGAGCAAATTTATATACGTGGAACTTACTATCACCTCTTCACTCATTCAAAAATATTTTAATTATCTTTTTTAAGCTAGCTTTTAATTTTGGAGCTTGTTCTCACTAGTTTGCTAATCCGCCTCTGTCTCTTACATTTAGCCTATTTATGTATCGAATTAAGCTCATTATAAAAATACATTAAATACTGGACATATGATAAATTTCACATGGTCTGACCAGCCACAATAACTTTAGATGCTTAGAACATGTTTTTAAAAACTACTTCACCAAAATAACAATTATTACCAAAGAAATAAGTTATCAGGCTGCAAAGTGGTTAAGTTGTTGAGAGCTGTAAGAGTGCAGTCAACTTACTAAAATGTTATCTGAATTCCTCCTTAGATGCTTGCTGAACACTTCTGCTTCAAGGTAAGAAGGGTGTGCAGTAGCTGTGTAGCCTGAGTTTTGAACAGCTTGTGGCTAGAGTTTCCATGAAGGAATTTCTGCTTTTCAAGGTCTGTTGCTGTGGTGGGGTTTGTTTTAGAAGCACAATGACTTTAGATGGTAAAAAAGCCACGATGGAGAATATGCATTATATCCAAATAAGTTTTTCCATTGTTATCTTTGTGCTAAAAAAATCGCTCCTGTTTCCCTAGCTTTGTGCACTTTGCAGTTGGATGTGCTTAATTTGGTTTACTAGTTTCCAGTATCTTGTTTTGTCTTGTAGTTTCTAATGGTTTCTGTTGAGTCACCCATTAATACTACTTCGACATAAAAGCACATTCATGCTTTTTTTAGTGCATATTGTGTTTCCTCCATGCGCTGTTTTGTAGGGATCCAAATGGGCTGTAGAGGATTTGTGTTTTGTCTGTTGTTTGAAGTACAAGAGCAATACTTCTTTCATTAGGAGGATGATGCTCAGGGTTGCAGATTAACCAGCTGCACTGCCTGCATTCATGTGGTCACAACCTTCCAAATTTACTCCATCAAGAGGGGAAGAATTAATTATAGTCTTAATTGACTATTTCCTTGGATGTAAGCAGAAAGGAACTGCTAGGAGGCAAAGTGATTAACCAGTTAAGCTAGTTACATCAATCAAATGTGTGAGAGAGTTCATCATCCCAAAGGCAGAGTAAAGTAACGTCAAAATACAGAAGCCATCAGGTCTTTTATTGGGGTTTTGCTGTGTTTCTTCTGTGAGTTCTCAGAGAAGTTGCAAAAATAATATAAAAACACATACAACTGACCCAGTTTGTGCTCCATAATCTGAGTTATGGAACAGAAAAAATGTAGCCATCTAGTTCTCATTGAAAGACCTTAGCATCTTCAACTCAAGATACTTTGGCTTATTGTAATAGGCTGGTTTGTGAAGAGCAGCTTTGAAAGATCTAGGACATCCATACAATTTTTCTACTGGGCAGAGCCAATTTAAGACCAGCTCACTCCTTTATTCATGTCTTGGCACAGCTGAGGCAGTGGTGCAGGAGACAAAATGTGTGTGAGAACTCCTTTTGCTGATATCGTTAATAAAGGCAAAGGTCTGTGGCAGTAAGGTCCCAGAGCCTCAGGGCACAAGCTCAACACAGAGCATATGAGTTAACTTCCTTTGCTTTAGGGGAACCGCTCATTGCTTATATTTAGCTGCATTAACACTGTTTCCAGAACCAAAAACTTCATTGTGGTACATTATTTTAAGAAACAATCCAGTTTCTCTTACTTTTATCTGTCCATATTCAGAAGTCCAGTTCAGATGGTAATAGAAGGCTTCAGTTGAGCTCTGGAGCACTGTGGGTGCCAGTCTTGTGACAATAAAAAGAAAATTTAGGAAATAAAGCTGCACAGGAGGTTAGGAGGAGTGTGAAATTACAAGAAAGATAAGGCTTCTAAAAGTTAACATTGGAAAAACTAGTTAGATTTTTATATGGTCCATCGAATCCTCCAGGAAAAAAAAAAATAACACATGAGAAGTTATCCTAAACAGTTCTTGTTTGTAGCCAAAAGATTAGAGTTCAAAGTCTGTGTACATCTGTATTGCTACTTTTGTTTACCCGTATGAATGACCATGACCTGAGTATACAATCTAGTCTGTGGATATCCAATATAGAATGTGTGTGTTGAGGTGTAAGGTGTTTAAATCATAATAGAAATATGAGCAGTGCCAATCTTGTCCTTGTTTTGTTTCTATGTTTTAAACGTGGACTTGGTAATGATTGATACACTGAATGTCTGAAGTTAGCAGCTTCACTTACAAGATTTCCAGGGTAGATTAATTGTTTTAGGAAACAGGGTATTCTGCATACTTAAGAGACAGTTTTAATCCAAATTGCCCCAGAAGAGACGTGATTACAGATTAAAGCAGCAATTACATTATTTTTTTTCTGATTGTAATTAAGATCTATGCACTGCTGTTTATATTACCATATATATTTATTGTGTAGATTTTATTTATATATATGCCTTTATATATATCAAGTCAATAGCTGCATTTAAAAGTCACTACTTTTAATCTTTCAGCATTATGCTGTATATTTGGCAGATGGTTCACATTTTGAGCAGTGAAACATTTTGGGGAAGGTCGTTTTTCACTGGCTTATAACTTCTTAAATTTTCTTGACTCAAAGGTAAAATCTAGGAAATAATATTGGACAGTAAATGTCTCTGTTATCAAAATGTCTTCTGGCTGTAGTGTTCACTTGGACTCGGCATAAAGAAGTTTATCTTAAATAATAGGACAAGTGGCTCTAGCTGGCCTTGCAAGAGTAAGGACATCAGACCAGATGATCTCCAGAGGCTCTTGCCAACCTCAAGCATTCTGTTTTTCACTGTTTTAAAAAAAATCTCCAGCACATGACAACGGTTTCTAAATAAGTGCCATCTGTTTGAGCCTTCTCAGTTTTCCTTTTAAAGTGACAAAAGATATTTATTAATGCTACGTTTGAGAGATGGACAAGGTGTCTCAAACATGAACCAGCATACCACCAATCTGCCATGACTAGGGTAATGCTGAGGAAACAGAAATGTAGTCTGCAGTTGAACAAGGCACTTCACTCTAGATCCAAGCCATATGGCCGTGGAGGTTACCCATTCTATTCTGAACCTCAGCCATATGACCATGCAGGTCTGCTATACAACTTCACTCTCTGTCTCTCGATCCAGAAGGGACTTATGCAGACCTATGAGCAAAATATAAGTTGATTTACTCTGCCTTTATTGAGGGAAAAGTGAATTAAACCCATAATGAATAAATCTAATTTTAAAATTACATTGTTGACCATCTCTGCAGCAACATGTGAGATCCTTTCTAAGGTTTACCAATCAAATGTATAAATTACAATACAAAATGAATATGCAGCTAGGCTTTTCCATTTTGAGAGTCAGAGCAATGTGATCTTGTAAAAAAGTGGTATTTTAGAAAAATTGGGTCAGCCAAAGAGCTTTGAGTAGAATAGGTCCGCAAAGTCCTGATGGCATTCACTTAAAAAGTGGGCTTAACAATATGCAGACTGAGTGACTCCACTGGGCTTTTTGATAAAGTAGTGTTCATTCAGATGGATAGGGATCATTGAAGATTTACAGCTGATGTGCTGTGTTCATTTAGGTTTAAAAGGGAATATTGTCCAACTTTAGAAACAAAATATTACTGAATTATAGCCACAGAAAAAAGGCATTAAATGTGTCAAACTCTTAGAATAGTACTAATAGTTCAAATACCATTTTGAACAGTTTGGACAAATAAATTTAAAACACCATAAAATATTACCCAGGGAGTAGGAGCTGAGATATTAAAATGCTTTCTGTAGCATAAGTTCCTGAAGCATAGCATTTTCTCATTCTTTTTGGGTAAACATTTTTATGCAACATTCCCCTAGCATGTATCTTTCTCTCCTTAGGTGTGACCCATGCTCTCACACATTTATGTCATTGCAGATAAACTATAATTTGTTGTCTTACCCTGTCTGCAAGTGTTTGCAAAGTGTTGCCTGTCATCTCAGACTTGGTGAAGTCTGTAGGGTTATTGACCTCAGCAAGTTTGGACGAGGGCAGTGATTGTGTTAAAAACAAATACTCACTTACTGTGTGCCTGCACTGTCAGTTGATTGGAGTCCATAGCCCTGTGCAGGCACAGCATTATTTACACATGTGAAACAAACCTGTGGTCTCTGAGGAAGGGAACTCAAGTGCTGTATGCCCAGACTCTACTCTGTGAAGTCTGGACAGGCTTGGCACAGACAATTGGCCTATACCTTCTACCTAACTCTTGTCATACTACTTCCAGTCTAAGAGTCAAGACTGCTGATGAAAAGTACCTGACTCTTAAAAGCTTAAGAAAAGCTCTGAGCCCACTGTTCATCCTTTAAAGTGACATTGTCCTGGTCTGAGTCAAAACAGAACTACTTCTGCTCAGCGATTTTACTTTTCAACTCAGTCTCCTCTCTGTAACTGTGCTTCCTGCAGCTAATCTCCTGTTTTCACAGGCAGGGTCTGCGTCTGCCAATCGTAACACTCAACATTTCTGTACCGAGGACTGGTGTGCACACCCAAGATCATGTGTGCTGCTTTGGGGATGCAGAGTAAAAGGTCACACCTCTGGGGAGGAGTGGACAGTTCAGGTGACCCTGAACTCACCAGCAAGGTGTTCCATTCTGTATACATCATATTAAGTACAAAGCTGAGGGATCGTGAGAGTCAAGCTGTCTTCAACAGCCGGCATTTGAAGATGACTCTGTCCATTCAGTCTTCAATCCTGATCATGCATCCTTTAATCCAGTTCCAGAATCCAGCTTTTGAATCTGGTTCCTGTCTGCCACTTGGTTCAGTCTGAGTCTTCTGCCACAGCATCAGTGACAATGGCTATGTAACTGCCATCAGAAGGGTTGGGTTTGCTATTGGTTTTGTAAATATTCATATATATTTAATTTTATTATTACTGGTTTCATTTACATAGTTTTAGTTTTCTTTTTCAATTCATGAGTGTCTCTCCTTTTATTCCCTTTCTCTTTCCTTTCAGAAGGTAGAGGGGATCATAGAGAGTGCCTGTCAGTTGTTTAGTGGCCAGCCTGATACTTGACAGACACAGTGTGTGGTTTTGAGGGTTCTCCACTTCCAGCAAGACCAGTGGGATGGTGAGCTTAAAAATTGGTCAAAAGGCAGCATCTTGAGTACTGTGTTTCGTTTTGGGCTTCCTAGTGCAAGAAAGATATTGAGCTGCTGAAGTGTGTCCAGAAAAGGGCAGCAATGCTGATGAGGGTCTAGAGAGCAAGTCTGTTGAGGAATGGCTGAGGGGACTGGAATGATTCAGTCTGGAGAAGTCAGCTGAGGGGCGACCTCATTTCTCTCTGCAACTACCTGAAAGGAGGTTGTAGTGGAGTGGGAGTCGGTCTCATCTTCTTGATATGAGATGCTAGAATCAGAAGAAATGGCCTCAAGCTGCACCAGGGAAGGCTGAGAGTGGATATTACGAAAACTTTCCTCACAGAGAGTGGTCAGGCATTGGAACAGGCTGCCCAGGGAGGTGGTAGACTTACCATCTCCAGAGGTGTTCAAGAAATGTGGAGGTTACACTTTGAAACATGATTTAGTGGCCATGGTGGTGGTAAGTCAACAGTCAGACTTAGTGATCTTAGAGGTATTTCCCAACCAAGACAATTCTATGATTCTACAAAATGTGCATTTTAGCCATGAGAAATAAATGTTTTTAGCCATATGATGGCAAAGATGCTGCAAGGTCATTTAGCCTCTTTTCCAACTGAAACAATTCTATTCTATGAAAGTATTGGCAAGTAGTAGGTCTACTCCTGTGAATCTTACTCTTTTTATATTGCTACCTAAAATTTGCATACTCATTTCAGTGCCAGTTATAATCCATGTAACTAGGCATCGAATGTCTATAGGTTATTTTCTGCCATACAGTCAGTACAGGGGGTGTATTTTTTTTGCATCACAGGCTGAGTACTTCCAGTGCTCTTGACATATTTTTATTAAAATATATATATGATGCTATTCCTACAAATCTTAGGACACTTTTGAAGCATATCAGATAGCCTTCTTCTAAATTGCTTTTCACAATTTTCTTGTGTCTCAGTGGATTATTGTATTTGCAGCTATAAATGGAACTGAGATGCTCAAGTACATGGAGATAGACCTACATAGAGTACCTCCAAAGGAATGAGCAGACTGGTGTGAAGGTAGTGGGCTTCACTGGCAGTTCCTTTGTGCCAGAAATAATAGGGCTTTTAGAATTCCATGTTGTGTTCCAAATGTAGGAGTTCACTGGAGTAGATACCTGAGCAAAGTCTTCTCCAGTGCACGGCAAATATGGGAGGTGAGACCCTTTCTAATAACATGTAAAAATTAAGGAATGCTCACTGGTAACAGGAGTGCATTTGGATTGATCCATGCAAGCCTAAAGCTGCAATATTTTCTTTCCTTGAAATCAATGTTTATTAAATTGGTAATTGCTTTAAACATGAAGAAATTTTAAAGGATTGACACTTTTATGTTCATTCTGACTGCTTTCATCTTCGCCAGTTAGTGTGGGAACTCCCAGTATGTACCAATAGAACTTGTCAGTGTTCATTCCAGAGCAGAGCAACAGGAAAGCCACAAAATACTTTTAGGCACTTTTCTCACACTGGAGTGTCATTAGAAAAGTGAGTGGTCGTCCAGTACATTTTGCTGTACTTCATTCAGGAAGGTATTAGCGCATTAGCAAAACAAATGCACACTAAATATATGTAAAATCTGACACTTGTGGTCAGTTAATACTCTGGGTAGTAGTACTAGCACTCATCAGTGAACCTCCAAGACATGAAGACTGATTTATACACTGGATTATTTTATTCTGCAGCCTAAAGCGGGTACCTGTCTTGGTTGATTCTTGTATACATTTTGCATCATACGTGTAGCATTTACCCATGTTAACTGAAAATACCAAACTCAGTTTCAGGTTTAAGAACTGAGTTACCAAACAGTGCTTTAAGTGTTTTTTTTTTGTTTGGTTGGTTTTTTTTCCCCCAGTAGAATCTCCTCTGGAGTTATGCTCAAGTTTTGAATATAAAGATATATGCATAATATTTTGCTATTGGCATTTTATTATGTTACAGAGATCTTGTTGTATTTTCTCCTTCTTCCCTCTCTCCGGCATTTGTTAATCTCATGTAGCATAAGAATCTCAGGTTGGTTTCTTCCCTTTCTTTACTTTTAATCACACTGGCATCACAAATCCTAGAAAGATTAGCTTCTCTCTTGAGCCTGTCAGCAGATAAGATTTATGAAAGGATAAGTACACTCTACTGAGCGCTGTTTACTGGTAGCATTTAAAAAAAAAAATCTAAAAATTGTAA
This sequence comes from Ramphastos sulfuratus, assembly GCA_013399055.1. NCBI lineage: Eukaryota > Metazoa > Chordata > Aves > Piciformes > Ramphastidae > Ramphastos > Ramphastos sulfuratus. The sequence goes on from WBNM01046155.1 coordinate 136,230, forward strand.
AGATTTGTATGTTGTGTTTTCTTTTTGGCATGGAATGTAGCAGTTATCATTAATGATAAAATGGGAATAAATAAGTGTATGTCTTAGCCTTAAGCTTTTAAAAGTTTTTACAACAAAAACTGTCAAGCCAGCCAGCTATTTATTCCTGATTCGGGGATGCTATTCCATGAAAAAATATTCATGGAAAAAAATGCATTTGAGTCTTAACCATGACATAAAACCCTACCCATACCAATGTGTTTGCAGTGGTGTGGGGTTTTTAAGGCACAGGTAAGAGTTTCTGAGCAGAGAGACTAAACCTGCAATTTTGAATTTATGTTTCTGTGGTATTCAGTTGAAATCTGACCTTCATTTTCATTCTGCATTTTAGTCTTTTAGCCTGTGAATATTACTGCCTCAATAAGCAAACAGGGGAAGCACAGGAAATAAGAATTTTTTTGCTGATACATAAATTTGAAATTTGAGCTCTTGATGAAATGGTGCGGCAAGCATCTTTGCAGAGAGGAACTGAAAAATCAGAATGCCTTGATAAAATGTGCATAGAGATACTGCACTGAACAGAGCAGAAAGCATCAATTTCACCATCTAAGAAAAAAGGAAATGTATGAACTTTGGGCTTCAGCGTTCTTTAGCATTCTGTGACTTGCCCAGGGGCCAGTCTCTGAATGATTACAGTATTTCATTTGACTCTGGGACTGTCACGTTTTGTCTATACATCAAAAGCGTGATCAGAATGATAGTCTTACAGTTCAGAATATATGTCAACATCGGGGACTACCTGTGTGCATCTGTGCGACACAGGACTTGGAACAGAACGTGCATGTAGTAAAAAGACAGACAGTAGGTGATGAGAAGTTACCCAGCAGATACGCTGATGCTTTCTGATTAGTGAAACCTTCACAGAAGTGACTGTATGAGAAATGTAAAGGAATTGCCCTCTCTTGTATTGGCAGAGGCAAAGATTTAATTTTATAGTAAAAACACTTTAAAAGCAAAAAGGCATTGAAATAGCTAAGAAATATTGTAGGCAAATTCAGACTTCAATAATCAGAGGAGGGTTGTTTATCATCTGTGATTGTTTGGCATGCCCTATAGCAAGGTACTGGGCTAGAACCCAGAAGTTCACTTACAGGCCTCTGCTATTCCAGGTTTTACTGCTGCTTTTATTACTTTATTTTAGACTTCTCTAGTTCATCCCTGTAACTTGTCAGGAATGCAGTCCAGTTCATATCTATCTTAAAGCTAGCTGAGAAGAGCTGTCTAGAAAAGTCATCAGTGTCACATGCGTATTATTAGTGTTATGTCAGGCTGTTCCCAAGTCTTGTCAATACAATTTGTCCCCTTTTCCTGACAACATTTATGCTTTAAGACAACAGCATAATGGCTAGGTACTGTGCAGTAATGAGTAAAAGTCCCCAGAGGAAAAGTTCTTCTGGCTTATAAAACAGTGATGTTCACAGCTGGGATAGAGGAGTTTCTTGGTTTTTGGTTTTGGTGGGGTTTTTTTTGTTTTTTTGTTTGGTTGTTTTGTTTGGTTGTGCTTTTTTTTTTTTGTGGTGTGGGTTACATTTTTATTTGTTGTTGGTTATTTTTTTGATGATGGCAAGTGCAATATAGATTTTTATTAAAGAATTTTAAAAGCAGGTCTGTATTGCAAGAGCATTTAAGAAAATGCATTCTCTATCAGGGTCTTAAGGAATTAGAGGTTTAAATGCAGGTGTGTCATAACAGTATTTTAGACCTTTTTTCGTATTTGTATTTGAAGCACGTGCACATACTCATTAGAAAGGCATAATAGAAATTAAAAGCTAAAAGTATAAAAATGAAAAGACCTAATCTTCTGCATTTAATTGTCAAGATCATCTGAAAAATAACAATCTACACCTAAAATATAACAATCTAAACCAAATGCTCATAACAAAACTTTAAATAAATAAATAAGCTTACATCTACACTGAGATATCACTTCCTGGATTGAAAAAAATTGAATCGCAGGCTCATAGCTCCCTTGAGTGCTTGAAAATAGAATAGCAGCTCTTAATAACAGAGCACTTTCCTGTGAGAGGTGGACCTTCATGTCCTTACCATTTTTCTGGCAAACTTTCAACCACCACCAGAAAAAGTTTTCATTGATTTCCTCCTACTGTAAGGCAGTAATGAACTGCTGTCTCTTTCTTTCATGAACTGCAGGAACTGGAGAAAATGAAGGAAGCTAGAGATATTATATATCTGGGCTGATCTATTTCCTGTGTCACTACATGAAGTCTATCAGGCTAATTTTTAACATATCTGCACTAAATATAGGAAATAGGTTTTCCAGTGCAACAGCGGACAATCCAAAGTAGAAATCTGTCCAGATGTTGTGAAATTGTCCATTCTCTAGAAGATAAGAAGGCGCTATGTGCAACTTCTCTCCAAAAAAACCAGACTCTTCTTGCCACTGCCCAGGTTGAGAGGTCACTGTTGTTATGAGACATTATCCCAAACTGATACTTCTGCCGTTTGGTCAAGGGTTACCATTTTGTTAATTGTTGCAATTAAGTGATCCTGAGGAGGTTAAAAGCTATTTGTGAGAAATATTGGTACACATTTCACGTATTTTGGCCCTTTGAAGATGATTTAGGCACAGGAAATAGATGGGGGCGTTTGTGGTCATTAGCATTTGAATTGCATTGAGGTGTCAGGAGGTGATACCTGATGTCTGATTCCCTCTACTTATAATTGATGGGAGGACTGCAGAATGAAGTGCAGCTGGAGGAAAGGAAATGGGGACATGTGAACTGAAGTTGTAATGTAAGGGAGAGGTTTGTGCATGTTCCAGTCTTTGTCATAAATCAACAGTTAATTGTTTTCATTTTCATGACTTGGGATTGTGAAAATTTAGTACTTCATTAAGGAAGCAGCACAATGATCTAAATCTGTACCTTAATGAAGGAAATGCATTGTGATCCTAATGTCCTCTTGACTAAGATAATGAATTTGAGCTTATTTATATTTATCTTTCTTTCATGTTATCAAGTATGCCGAAAAATTTCCACAGATAAGATTTTCTTGTGATTTATCTCTATTATTTTGTGGAACAAATACATTTTAGCTTGTTCTCCAAATCATTGCTTTAATGTTTACCTTGAATATGAGTTCAGCACTGGTGGGGTAACTATGTGTGAAAGCTAATCAAAGTATTACAAGAGTTTAGAGCGCTTGCATGTCGCTACATCATCAATTGAGGATTTTATGGGTTTGAGATTTACAGCTAGTGTCAGTTTTAGCACAGTGAGGCATACATTGCTGGTCTTCTCCAGCTTCTCATTATCACAAACTTTGCATATACATAATGCATTCTAGATAGCACAGTCTAGACATTCTAGAAGGCATGTAGTGCACACAGGGCTTGAATAGACAGTCTTTATTCTAAATATCAGACTGGGTCCACATTCTTGTATTGACATCTCCTTTCTGTATAATGGAGAAATATGAGTAACATGAATGAACCTTGAATGTGTTGGGATTTGGGGATTTGTTGAAACTAGAGAAAGCAAAAGAAAATTACTAAAAAGTAGTGGTAAATTAGGGTGACCCAGTGGTTGCAGAGCCTGTCTATGAGAGATCTGGGGGTTTATAAACATGATATTGAGACATTTATTATGTTTTGCCTTTTTACAAACTTAGGTAATGCACAAAAGAAGGGACCATTTCAAATGTAAAAGGAACCTTTGATTATCTGAATCTCTTACTTGTACGTCTTTAGCAGTGCTAGGTTAGCCCCTAGCCCTATCCAGTTTCTGTTGAGAGGGAATATGTTGTGAGGATGCATGTTATGAACTATTATTAGTCAAATTTACCTTAAAAAATGCAATAAAGATAGTACACAGGATTATACATGACATTTCTAGTGTTAGGGAAGTACTTATAGAAATCTCAGTAGGATCTTTCCTGGTTTCTGATGATGAAACTGCTGAAACCTGTGTCTATTTCCAAAGATTAATGAGCTCCTATTTTTAAAAAATAATTTACCTTATTCTTAGTGTTCCTTTTGCTTTAGACAGATAACTGATAAGATGCTATTTAGTTACCAAAATGTGATTTGAATTATCTGATACAGAAATGAAAAAGCATTGTTTAAAATATTTCCAATTAACCTTCCATAGTGAAGTCGAAAAAGGCTGAATAGTTTATGCAAGGGGGAAACAATCTGAACCTTCATTTCTGAACCTGTTTCTTTTGTTGCTTGTATTAATTGTTAGACGCTTACATAGATACTACTTCAGGATCAGGTAGTACAAGGAATAATGTCTTGACATTATGAATTTGGTGGGTCAATATTTCGTTATTTACAGTCACAGGCTTTATGATTCTGCAGAGTCACCTCTGGGTAGTCCTTATGGTTGCTCTAGCTGAACAATTAAAATGCTGCTCAGTACATATGTGCATGTATATTTCCACAAAATCTTAATCCTACTAATATTTTTTTAATCATATTTTAACCTTGATACATACATGATGTATGTATGCACACACACTCTACCTCCATGTATTTCATGTGAAGATTTTTACCTGTCACCTACTGTACGTAAGCCCAAACAAATCAGTGCAGCTTTTAGCATGGGGTCTCCTTGAGAGATATTTCTGTGATGCCAGTAAATGCAGGGCTAGTTGTGAGAGCTAAATACAGAAGTATGCAATATGCCTATACAAAGCTAAATTGGAGTGCTATAGAAATGAAACATTGTGATCTTAGTCTTTTTTATGCTGCCTTGTAAACACCCTAAATCTCACAGAGGTACAAATAAATTCTATTAAATATTTATTAATGTAATTTGTGCTACAATACAGCAATCGGTTTCCTTGTCTTGTATTTCAGCTCTGTACTCCTACAGAGCAAAATTATATCCAGTTATTCTTAACCAATCAAGCCATACTTTAAAAAAATAAGTATTTAATCACACTAAATAGGGGTGACAGAATCAGAATCTGAAGAATTTTCAGAAACCCCTGCAATCTTTTACAGAAGCTGTCTGTGCACATTAATTTATGAAGGATAGTCTCACTTTTTAGTAGTGTTGGTATTTATAACAACGAAGCATCAAACTTGCCTTCTTGGTAAGGTAAAAAAAAAACAAACCAAAACAACAACAAAACAACAAAAAGCACCCCACCCCCAAATAACAATGCAACTAGAGAAATAAAGATTTTAGCCTTTTCTGCAACTACAGAAGTTCAGAAGTGAGTTTCTAAAACTTCCCTTTCAGAACCTCTACTTCTTGGTAAGTATTGACACAGGTTTGGCCTTGGTCTGAACTAGGCAACATAGATCCAACAAGTAGTGTATTAGTAGAACTGTTGTCACAGTGTGCTGCACAGATTTTCCACTTTTTAATTAAGACAAAAATTTAAATCCTGGTAGTTCTCACAAATCTGATTGAAAATCACTTGACAAATTTTGATGTATTTTTAGTCTGTCTTTGATCTTGATTTTTTTTTTTTCAATTTATGTTCAAACTGTCTGATAGAGAAAGCAACCTTTTTGTCCAATCCATCTTTTGACTTCCCCAAGATGTTAGTAAGAGGTGGTAAATTCACTCTTCTTTTCCTTACTGCCAGGCTAATACACTGACTGAGGGGTTTTTTTGTTTTGTTTTGTTTCTTTTTAACCTGCTATTTGTATCTACTTAATTCCTATGTTTTCAGTCTAAAATTCAGGATTGTTTTCAATGTGAGCATGGAAATCTGGTGGGGAAAATCACAAGAGAGGCAATTAACTTAAAGCAGACCCGTTTAAGAGATCTGGAATATATTCTAGTTAAGTATTGTTTCTGCTTACCATCACTTTGTAAGGACGTGTTCCCTCTGGAAGTATCATATTCTGTGAAACACATGTATTTCACTGATAGTGCTGCTATTGAAATTCATTCCATCATTTGCTAAGAATTGTGCTACACTTAAATGTACACAACAGGTGAAACCTAGCAGTTATCCAGCTCATAAAGTTCGAGCCTTCTTTCAGAAAATTCTGGTATGAAACTCTACAGTGATCTTTTCCCAACCTAGGGTCCAGACAAGATGCTTTATTAAAAAGGAATTAATTTATTTTTCACTTCAGTACAGTTTCTTATGTTCTTTGGTTCATTTAACATCTGTTACAATTTCTGTAATGATCAGTGTAAAACAATACACCTAAAAATATGTAACATCATGCTGCTAAGCTGTACTAACAGCTTAGTAAAGTGTATGCCGGGTCTTCTATTTGTCATTGTCCCTTAAACTTTCAAATACCCCAGGAGTCACACATAGTCACTAATGCTGCAGCCTAAACTCGGTGAGTGATGTAGTCCAGCATCAGACTTGGCAGAGCTGGATAACGATTGGACTTGATGATCTTAAAGGTTTTTCCCAACCGAAATGATTCTGTGATGGCAGCATTTAACTGGACTTTTCTGTATAAGGCCAGGAGAAATGTTTAGTAATCGCCTTTGTGCAAGAAACAGTCTCTCCTGAGTGGGGGTTATAGACCTAGTCTGATCGGGAGAGTGCTCTGCATTGGTGCCAGCTATGTAGTGGGGTGCACAACAAAATTGAGGCTCCTTCACCACTGCTGCTGTGCCCCCATCTGGTACAGGCTGTCTTGCGCTGCGATGCTGCGGTCAGCTAAGGACCTCAGAGCAAAGTGATGAGTGAATAGTGCTGCATGGCACAAGCTCTTCACCACCCTGTGGTTTCTGACACTGAAACTCTCACTTCATAAAGGAATCTCTAATCTTGTGCTCTCCTATGAACTGCAGGTATGAGCTGAGTTCTAGAGCTGTTCCTTGTTGACAGATCTCTTCAAGAGATGCTCAAATAGCTTTTCAGAGTGCTTTGTTTAAACCATGGTTATGTTTTGCCCTGGCGAATATCAGTTCTCTTGAGTGGTTATCTCATGATGTGCAGCCAAGTCTATTGGAAATAGTTCTTATTCTGCGACTACCTTGTAGATGAGTGTAAATGAGGGCCAGTGCAACAAGGCAACCATGCTGCTGAATCGAAGGAAAGAATGGAGCAATTCCTTATATAATGTGGAGATTGTGCTCTCTGTTAAATTGCCTCTGACTGAAGAAACGTTCATCTAAATGCTGGCAAGAACTTTATTCTGATGGGTTGGATCCTGTGAAACGATGGACATTTTCTTAAATACCTTTCAGGGTGTTCAATTAACGTAGTGTTTTTTTCCAGCTATCCCATTTCGTGCTACCTTTCCATTAAGTGAGAGGGTTTTTTTCTATATTACTGACCTTTTAGTTTATGAAGATGAGTTTATTTCTTAATTCTGTAGGGGCTAGAAGGACTGTAAATGGACAAATCCTTTAATTTCAAATATACAAGTACATGGCTGCTTTTGTTCTCTGATGAATTGAACATTAGGTATATTAATACTAGTAACAGAACATAATGGCTACTCATCAAAAGTAGAAATAATTATTTCAGGAGCACAAAACTAACCTTGCCAGATAATTGCTTGTTGAAATCTGATGCTGTGCAACAAATGGGGGACTATTAACAGCAGACTCCCATGTTCATCTGTTCTGTATTTAAATGCTGTATGCTACAATGATAGGGCTATCACAACATTAAAAGCATATTTGTTTCCTTGGATATGAATGTCAATTCTTGATTACAGATTTTGATTGCATGAGGGCTCTGCCAGTCTTAATAAATTGTTGTATTGTCCTCCAAAATGCTGGGGAGGTCTGAGTAAATTTTCGGGGTCATGTAGGTGTATATTACTTGCTGAATGAAAACAACCATCATTCTGTTCCCATTCGGCTGCTTTTTAAAAATTTTTGTGTGTGTCTTCATTACATTTTTCCTAAAAACACAAGCCAGGTCTTGTGGTTTTAAATACATGTTTATCCAGCAGGCACAATGAGATTTGTGAAGATTTTAATCTACCGGAAAAAAGTGTAAGTTGTAACACAAACTAGTAAAAAGAAGATGTGTAATATAGCAAACAGACAAGAGAGACAGTTTCCAGCCTACATAAGTAATAACCCTCAAAATAACTTAAAAAATATATGTTAGATTTCAGCCATTTGAATCTTTAAATCAAGAGGGAAGCCTTTTGTTTGAATACATGGTGTGACAAAGTGAGCAGTGATCATTCGGTCCCTTTGTCACACCATGTATTCAAACACACCACATAGCTTTGAATTTTCACTACGAGCTACATAAAACATCTGGCTACTTAGCTTGAGGCATATGGTCTGGCTAAGTGGAGAGCTTACTTTTCCTGTGGGTTAAGGTCCTAGACTGCAAACCTCAGCTTCAAGAAGGAGCTAGCTGCTACATTTTGCTGACCAGTAGTTCACTGGTTGCTACAGTTTGCACCAGCTTTTCTTCAGAAGAGGATGTTGTGGATGTGTCTTTTGACTTGTGGACCATGGTGATGGGATGTTCCTGAACAGTAACCCCAGCGTGTGCCAATTGTCCTCTGTTCTCACTATCTCAACATGCTTTGAGTCTCTGCAAATGATCCACACAGACCTGAGATGTATCCACTTACCTAAGTCTGTCCATCCATCCTTGTGACTGGGGTAAATCACTTAAAAGCAGGTTTTATGAAGTGTACATTTGTACCTGAACAGATTGTTACAAGCATTTTTTTGGAAAATGTCTTACAGTGAAGTCTTTCTCTACTCTAATAAAAAAAAAAAATGTGCCACTTCGTTTTGTGACCGAAAAGTTAAATTACCTTATTCACCATCGTAGTTCATGGTATGACCGTATTTTTGCTCTAATCTGTTTAATGCTTTTCATCAAGAGTAGTCCACAAATGCTACTCAAGACTATATTGGCAAGCATAAAAAGTGCTAAAAATAAGTAGAGTTTTCTATAACAAAGTTTGCATTTAAAAAAATCCTTTTGTATCAAAAAAAGGCATGATTTACTTAATCATTTGTGACTGAAAAAAGCCACGTGAAAAAAATGCCTTATTTCAAAAGGCAATCATGAAGGCTTCAACATAGATGTAATCTAATTTCTCCACTCATTTTATCTGCTTTCTCTCCCTGAACTGGAAAACTGCTGTCATAACTGTATCTATTTCCTGTAGGGGCTATTAGTCCTGCAGGGCTGTAAGCATTACATCCGCTTAAACGTGATCACTTTTCTCTTCTCTGTGTTACTGATATGCTATTATCACGTAATATTGCTCATCCATCAGAGGCTGCTGTATTTCCCATGCAGATTTTGCAATAGAGGAGTGCTGAAGTGTCCTCTTAAAAAAAAAAAAAAAAAAAAAAAAAAAAAAAAAAAAAAAAAAAAAAAAGTTCAAATTCCAAAATATTCAGTAACTTCCTCTCATGTTACTTACACGTGCTACAGAGCACAACCCTCTTGTGATGTATTTCAAGGTTGTAATGTGAAATGTTTCTCTGCTTTTAATTCCTAAGCAAAAGCACTTTAACCATCAGTTTTGAGCATAACCACCTCAATTCCTCTTTATTTAAATGGCAGATTCAATAAAAACTCCATCTGGCTTCCATAGGAAGCTTGCACAAGTCCCTGGAAATTGATTTTATTTCTTTTCAGGACACGAGGAATTGTGGCCAGGATTAGAACCTCTTCCTTCTGTAGCATACTTGCCAGATGGCAAGTTTATTGAATCTGGTTTTAACTTACTAGAGCTTAAAGGAATGAACACAGCTCAGAGAAGTGGGTGCTACATTTCTACTTCAAAGGTCTCCTTCAAAATCAGCCTCCAAAGATTTATATGCAGAGTGTGGTTGTGACCTAGGCAGTCTGTTGCATACCTCTCATCTCTTTCAGCGCTGGAAATGGAGTTACAGTGACACAAACCACTTTACAAAATCCCAGTAATTTCAAGTTCAAGCAGCATTCAGTGAATCTTGTTACATGGCTAAATCAATTTTTTAAATTGTTTATTTTGCCATGTATGTTTCTACAGTGTTTTCCTTGAAATACTTGTCTTACAGCTAAAGCATTCAAGTGTGTAATATCCACTGATGCCACTTAAAACTATCCTTAGGTGTTGTCCTTAATATAGAAGTATGCTCTGTACTAAGAACTAAGACTTTTGTGCTGGTTTGAGGNTGATGGAATGAATGTAGTTTCATCAGCTTTTAGGTTTGACTTAGGGAGAAAAACGATTATGTTTCTACTCAAATTTCTTATAGTGGCTTTTATATTTGTGAAAATGTTTCTGGTTAATTAATGATGCAAATTCTAAATTATTTTATGAAAGAATCCTCCTGTTTTCAAAATATAAAGCATTGTTCGACAGTTCTGCTAGCTACAGAGAAATCAGATCGTTATACTACAGGATTTTTTTGCCGTTTCTTCTGAGAATAGAGAAAACTGCTCCTGTGAACTGATGCCAAAGCATTTCAGACTTTTTTTCTTTCAAATGCAGAACAGTCAGGATGCTGACCTGTGCCGAGGTGTAGTTGCATGCAAATTTTCAGACATCTATGTGGCAATGTCTGTTGTAACTATTAATGTGCTTTGTCTAATATGACTGTTTACATGCAGTGTGAGCCTAGATTGTAGAGCAAAGCATATGAAAACTAATACACTGCTTGAGGCTGGGAAATACATAATTACTACTCAAAAATATTTCCCTTTTCCGGTGTGACGCTTTAGAAATGCATAATGTTTATATATAGCCTATGTTCTATTTGCTCCTTTTACTGGAGCCTCTGATATGATGGCAGTTCTTGCACCATGGGATGTATTCATGATGACACAGCAACACTCATGTTAAAACTGTTCACCTCAGTCTTAGAAATAAGGAAATATTCCTCTGTCCTGCATCTTAGGGTGTATAAGCCTCACCTGCATCAGTGGGTTAAAAGTAATTTTTTTCAGTCTTAAGCAGTCAATTTACAGCGCTGAATTCTTTGTGAGGAAGTTGTCATAATTCTTGAACCAAGATTTTATAGGAAATATCTTCAGGAAATCTGTTTGCTTGCATTGGGACTGGGCTTGCTGTTTGGATATCACCTTATCCATCTTCTTAAACTAGTTTGTTAGGACTTTTAGCACTACACACTTACTGGGATTTCCTGCACTTTAAAAAAAAAACAAAAACAAAACCAAAAACAAACCACCAAAAAACCAGGGACTGGAAACGTAGTTGAAATTTAGTATGAATATTCAGGAATCTACCTCACGAAAAAAGGTAGTGATAGCACCAGCAACAGAAACAACAGTTTTCTTACAGATAAAGACATTAGGAGTTAATACTTCTCTAAAACTCTCTAAGATTACTGTTGGCTTCCCTTCAAATTAATTACTTTGTAGTCAATTCACCTATTGTATTACTTTACCACTTCTTTTATATATTGCAAGGAACATGTAGAAAAAATAATGAGCCTCTGTAAATCTCATGGATGTAATTGCATCCAGGGATACTGATGATGTCATGAATCATTGCAAGGTACAGTGGTTTCTGTGGTGTTTCCAAATGAAATTAGAGGTCTCTTGTTTATAGTTTGTTAGTGATCCTCTCCATTCAGTAGAACAGTTTATGGATCCAATAACAATTTAAGGGGGGGGGGGAGGCAGCTATAGTTTGATGCTATTTTGAAGATGTTTTAACATTCTATCCTGATTTTTACTGCTGCATTACCATCATTTCCAGTTGTATCTAGCTCAATTTAAGTTAAGACCATTTTGTATTAGTAACATATGGTAACTGTTAATACTTCCATTGTTTCAGCGGATGTCTGAACCTTTTATATGCCTTACTCCATATGAAATCAGACTAAATGATGCAAAATTCTGCAATATGGCAGTATTCTTTTGTATGGGAGCAAGTACTGACTGTCAGTACAGATGAAGAACAAGAGTGACAGTTGCAGTATTTTAGTGTACACAAGTGCAATAAGCATCACTTTGTACCTTCCTTATTGAGCATTCCTTTGTGATCATACTTGCAAGCTGTAGAATTGGAAGGGAAAGATTGGAAAGGGATAGAGAGGCCATTGCAAAGTGACCTGGAAGATGAGACCAACTGAAGAAACTGGCATCAAGGGGCAGCTGAGCCCTGCTAAATGTAAACGTCTGCAACATCAGGGGAGGTAGGGAGAAATCAGAGAACAATGTGTCATTCACAGCCACTGTATTAACAATAAACCTATGTTTCCCTCCCCACTTCAGGCAAGTCAGTTCACAGCTCTCCCATTTCCCATATTAAAAATACTCGTAAGACTTTCATGCAATTTTAATTGAAACAAATCCCAGTTTCTGTACCACAAGTATCATGCCTGTCTCTTCGGAAGGGGAGGGAACCACAGAAGGACTCCTATGTAAAAGAGGTTTTATGTAATCCAAGGAAAAGTGTGAGAACCATTGATACATTTCTCTGTTTTTTCTTAACAGAGAGCGTGTTTAGGTATTTAAAGTGTGCAATTTCATCAACATTTTTTCTCTTCTTTGAATACAATCTGTGAGACAATGGGATTGCAGAAGAGACCTCCAGATCCAAACTTAAATATCATTTGGCAAGCATAGCTTCATTAAACGTTCTGCTTAAAGTGGGCCATATTTACAAAAAAGCAGTTTTGCTTTCAAGAAGCAAATGATTTTGTAACTTGAACAAAAACAAAAGGCCAAATTTCTGGTGGCTATGTCCCTGGCTTGAGTGAAGCAAAACTGTATTTATTTGCACGAGAAGAGGATCTACCTTTTTTTTGTACTTTTTGGTTAATACTTCTTTAACCAAAGACTTAAGAGAATTAAGTCTTTGGCTCAAGGGAAATGCATCTCTTAAGAAAAAGTTAGTGCAAAAGTCATTTAACTGGGAGCACCTCTCCTTTTATGTGCCTTCTTTTGCAGCTGCCTTTGGTCTCTACTTCCCCAGGAAAGAGTACTCAGAGAATGTCTACATTGATCAGCCAGCAGGTACACCACTCCTGCGCATCCATGCCTTGAGGGATTCACATGGGGAAGTGGCCCACTTCCATCTCTGCCAGAACCTTGTGATTTCACGAGCAAGATCCCATGAAAACCATTGGTTTGAAATCAGAGAAAAAACAGGACTTCTGTGCCTCAGCAAAAGCCTGGACAGAGAAGACTTCAACATGCTGTGTAAGTATGAAAAGACTAGCTTTTCTTGTTGAATTACCTGTTGTTAGAGTACATTAAGATCATGAAATTTATCCATTTGCATATGAGCATCAAAAAAAAAAAAGAAAAAAAAAATCTGCCTTTTTAAAATGAGGAGCCAATCCCAGCTAAACCCACAGTAAATGCATGGAGCCATATGCCGAAGCAAATGTGAACCAGGGACAGATGCAGTTATTCACTGTGGACTCTAATATACTGGGAAAGTTGCATTACTTGATATATATCTTCTGCATTTCACAGCTGTAAAAGTCACAGCTTTACATTGAGATTTATAGGTTGTTCATCTACTGATGCAAATTAAGCCAGTTCCACTTGGTTAATGCTGGGTGCTTAATGCCCAGATCAGTGCAGTTAGATTAGTTCAAACTCCTACATAAACAGAACTCTGATAACCTGGATTCACACAGCACATTTCCATATAACACCAAACAGCTCTTGGAAGAAATGGTGAAGTCTGCCTCTCTTCCCTTCTTGAGATTTGGCTTTGTTAGAGGAGCTTATTATTGAACTACAGAAAGTTTTTTTTTTTTTTTCCCCTTCCTTGATGCTTTAGCAGTAAATTGGTTTTGGTGATTTTGATCTATGAGGAAATTAGGTATCATTAGATGGTGGAGGAGGAAATGGGTGGGGAGTTAATGGCATACCACTGTGATCAGTTGCAGAAACCCTGCTCTTAGAGTCTGTAATAATTGTCTTGAGTTGGTAAGAGCCATATATCAATGCTACTCATTGACTTAGGTGCCCTGATACTGAAACATTCAACTTCAGATACTTACTGCTTTATTTTTTAAAGTACTGAGTGCTTGGTATCTCACCCATTTTCACTGCAGTTTTGGTACTCAGTGTTCGTGAATATCAGATAGCTATTTGTAACTGAACAAAGGAAGAACAGCTATCCAGAGCTTGAAAGCTTTGTTCTGTTCATATGGATCAAAGTGACCTACAGCATCTTTTCAAGTGAGTTAGATCTGTTTCAGAGATACTATCATTCTGTCTGTAGTCAAATAAAGGTAATCAAAATAATTAATGCTTGAAGATGTATTAGTAGATGCCACAGGCTGATTTTACCTTCTGTTATCTTTTAATCAGCTCTTGATACGTCAAAATAATAAAGCAATTGGTCCTCTAAGCATAAACAATTTGGCCCCGTGCTCAACTGATATAAGCTATGAAAATACTGTGACTTGTAATAGTTACAGGTCTGTCTTGAATATCTGTTGCCATTTCATGCACTGTTTTTTCCTGCTGCCACTGTTCTAGTCCCTCCAAAAAATAGCTCTATCAAAAAGCTGATTACTAGTAGTGATCTGTTTTATGTCAGTGTCATACAGACAGAATGCTGATATCATTCTGTGGGGTTCTACAATGTAAAAATGTTCTGAACGCCTATAGTTTTTTGGCTTACTAAGCTTATTAAGACTTAAGGTCTTCCCTCTAGCAGATGAAGAATTGTTTTATAACATAATAGAACTATATAGTTGTTTGTGGAATAAGGGGATAGAGTACAAAATGAGTAACAGAGATGTGACTTGTCCTCTAAAATATTTCTCTGGTGTTTTTGTCTGAAGCTGTAGGAAACTCGATGCAGTTATCAAAGGTGATGCTGTATGTCTTCCTTTCACCCCACCCTTTCCAAGAGAAAGAATGCGACTCTGCTACACGCACCACTGTTTTCCTCTCCTTGATCAATGCTTCTGCACCGGTTTGCAGTTCCCTGACAGCAAGGCAGCTTTGCTTCACAGAAATGGATCTCTCCTTTCACATCAAGGAAAATAAACCACCTGGCACATTTCATCAGCTTCAGTTACCCTCAGTTCATCATCTGTGTCAGAATCTCAGCATTTCCTACAAACTGCTGGCAGGTAAAACTAGAACTAAGCCACTCATATACCAGCAATAGATGTGAACAGCTGCACTGTTAAGATCTCTTTTGTAGTAGATCCTCTAGATTGATTCCATAAAGGAAATTCATTGCAAACATGAACTGAGCCTGGAGATTTTGCCTTTGAAATATAGAGGGAATGGGAAGGAGGACTGTCCTCTTCACTAAGGAGAAGACTGATTTTAGAAGTTGGCACCTGCTAAGAGCGGACTGGGAATATCCTGATCTTTAAATTGTTCTGCTTCTAGACCAAATGATCTTCCATGTCTTTCCATGTTTTATGCCTACCCTAATATAACCCCACAAGGTTCTTCTGCCTTTTATTATGCAGTCACAATGTCCAAATGGATGTACTGGATTGTAAAAGCATATTAAAGAAGAAAACTGTCAAAGTCTTACAATGAGAAGTGATTGTCCCTGCTCATACAGTGGCTATGTTTTTCAGCTGAAGGCTTGCCCTTTCGATACAATGAGAACACCACTGGTGTGAGTGTGACACAGCGCCTAGATCGAGAAGAGAGAGAGAGATATGAGCTGATTGCCAAGTGCACCGTGAGAGAGGGCTTCCGTGAAATGCAGGTTGAGGTGCCTTTCCTGGTGAATGTGTTAGATGAAGATGACTCTCCTCCCTTCCTTCCCAATGGCACTGATACTGCAGATGCTGTTGTGGAGTTCAACAGGAAAGAGGTAATATTTGCATTTTTCTAGTCTCTGAAGTAGGAGTGTAGTGGTGGAGGATGTGGTTACTGGAAAACACCATGATCTGGGTAACGGATCTCAGTAAAAAGCACATCACCACACCATAAAAGGAGACGCTTTTTTACAGTGAGGGTGATGGGTGAGGACAGGCTGCCCAGAGAGGTTGTGGAGTCTCCTTCTCTGGAGAATTTCAAAACCCACCTGGATGTGTTCCTGTGTGGTCTGTCCTAGGCGATTGTGCTTTGGCAGGGAGGCTGGACTAGATAATCTCAGGAGGTCAATCCCTGACAATCTGATTCTGTGATACTGTCCTGGCATTTGATTGTAATATGCTGAGATTTTAGATTCTTTTTTCCTGAGTTACAGCTTATTCAGGCCTTACTGGGTTAGGAATTAAACAGTGGAAATAAATGTGGAGCAGTTCATGAGGTCACAGAATCACAGAATGATAGGGGTTGAAAAGGACCTCTTACAATCATCTAGACAACCCCCTGCCAGAGCGGGTTCATCATTGCTAAGACTGTGATCTGGATTGCTGTACCTCACCTGTCCTGCATTTGTTACAGGGTTTCATCCCCCAGGTGACTAAAATTCCGTGTTGTTAGAGCAAGTGTATGTGTCTTTCCTTCCCATATGTGCAAATCTATACAAGATATCAGAACTAGATTCAGAATGTGCATTAGGATGCAGTACCAGTAACAGAAAGTGGTTGCCTTCTGCAGACAAACACAGCACTTGCAAAGATATTAAAGTTTCTGGTGTCGGGCTGTTAAGGGAGAGCTTCAGGATGTTGATTTAATGGTGCCCTTCCACATTTTCCTTACCATAATGAAGTGAGCTTTCAAGAAGTCTGACACCTTGGTTGTCTGTGTGCACCCATTGCTTCAGTAGAGAAGTATACAGGTGGGCTCTTTGGTTCTTCCACCAGAGCACTAATCCTTTATAAGTCTGTGGTTTAGAGAAGGTACTTTTGGGGCCTAAATTATGCATTTTTCATAAGAAGGCTTCTCTTTCACAACGACAATGTGGCAGAGTTTTTGGTTTTTTTTTTTTTTTTTAGTTGGGTTTCCCCTCAAAATACATTTGTCTAGAGGAGAAAAGAATGATTTTGGGAGTTTGCTGCCACCTCCTGACTAGGACAAGTGTCGACAAGACACCTCTGGACACAATATTTGCCTGATCATAAAGTGATTCCCTTTCACTTCTGATAATTTTGAGATATAGGAGTTTGATTTAGCTCTGGGTGATAGAAAGCAAAGGTCTCATAAAACTGTTTTATGAAGTAAAATATTCTCTTTGAAACTATATGTGTGTAATCTGTTCAGAATGTAGGGAATTTCACAGATATTTTGCAGTGAGGAAGAAAAAATTGTTAGGAAACTTTCAGTCTTTTAGTAACTACGCAAACTTGAAACACCAGAGTTGCTAATAATAATAAAAAAAAAAGTCTTAAAGGTCTAATGGGTTCAGTGTGCAGGTAGAGAAGAGCAATCTAGTATACTAAGCAGAAGCTAAAAACTCAGGCAACTTCTGTCATTCAGGTAATAAGGTTGACATATCTGAATGTATTTCATGTCTTCTAATTGTGCAAATTAGTTGCTTCCTTTTTTTTAGTAATATTGTAGAGCAATATTTTAAAAAAAATTAAAAAAGCAAGAACAATGCATGTGTATTCATTTCCTGCTTTAAAAGTGTAGCACTGTATTTAGACATAGACTGAAATGATTACATGACAAGTTAATTTTAACTACTATCTTCTTCTTAGCTTCTAACTCAGACCTAAATATGTGTGAAATAGTAGTAACCTGAAACTTTGAATTAATTTGTGTGAAAGTGAACCTGAGTGAAAGTTACAAGGTTTGTCTGACCAGTATTGTATTCTCCCAAACATGTATCAGAGGAAGAAAGCTTCAGGTCATTAAGCAGTGCTACCTATTGTTTCCTTCCAGGGAACTGTTCTTGCAACACTAACTGTATATGATGCAGACACCACACCCATTTATCCTCTTGAAAGCAGCAGAAAGAAATACACAGGAATGATCATTACTGATGACCCCTGGATAAGTGAAACGTTCCGGGTGGAGCACGTCTTTGATGAAATCCACTTCAGCCCTAACGGCAGCCAAGTGAGAGGAACTCGACATGAGTACAGTAAGGTTCTTTTTTTCTTCAAGTAAAGAAGTTGCTTGTTAGTAATTGACCTGTGAGTTCTTGAACTTTTCTAAGCAAATTTTAATATGGATCCAAAGAAAGCTGAAAAATGTCAAGTTAAGTAAATGCTGAGTTTTAAACAGGTATCCAAAAAACTGATTTTGTGCATCTCAGGGATAGAAAGCACATGGAATGTTGTGTATACTGATAAGGAAGGAGTTAGCAGCATGGTTTCTCAGAATGGTAGGTAGAAGTTAGGAGGACCTCTCCAACCATTCTGAATGTCAGAGAGCATAGGAACATATTTTCATATTAAATTCACACTCTGTTTCCTGTTGGGAATAGCTTTGATCATGTATAATACTGATGTATGTAGTTTTGTTGGGATTGCAGTTTCAAAATGTACATTTGCAGATAACGTGGATCGGTAACAGACTAACCTTTTCTTTTGCAGAACTGGTACTGAATAAAAGTATTTCAGTCACAGACCATCGTTCATTCCAGCTGGATGTTTTGGTGAATGACACAGAATTTCATGGCCCAGAAAGATCAGTGATGCTTCATTTCAATGTCTCCATCCTCCCTGTCAGCATTCAGTTTCCAAACACAACTTACCAATTCTCAGTGAACAGAAACGCTGAACGCTTTGCACAAGTAAGAACTATGTTCATTATACTTTAACTCTGTTAGAGCTTAGTAGAAAGGTCACTGAGGTGAGATGTGTTGAAAAATTTGGCTTAGCTGTTTTAAGTAGAATCAATGACGAACGTGATATCAGTATGATTGTTGCTGGATATAGTGAATAGCACGGAGAGTGGACACTAGATTTCCCATCACGTAATGACAAAGGAGGGACCACCATGGAAGTATTAATATGAAGGAATAATGTATTTTATAGACAGAAGAAATTGAAACCATGATTGGCTTAGCCATAAATAACTTAAAAAATATCAAGGGCAAAAAGAAGTCCCCACTAGTGGAGTCCTAGCTCTACATACTTTCTATGTTAACAGCTTTTTTCAAGATAAACGTTAGTAATAAATGCGTTTCCTAATTTAACCTTCATTTTAGCTTAATAACTACTATTGCCATTAATAATGCCTTCCAGAAACACTTTCTAACAGGTTGACGTTAACCAGGTGAAAATTGCAACGTAATTCCTATGAAACACGTACTACATTACTGTTACTGAACTAGTTCCTTATTAATGCTATGGAACTGAATATGAAAAACACCAGCAATGAGCCATTTTGGGAGGGAGCTGCTGGAAAGCTATGAAACTACTGCTGTATTTATAGCAGATAGGAGAACTGAGACCTAGAACATTATCATCCCAATTGTAGAGAAAACCAATTCATTTGAAGACTTCTCAGGAAGAAGTCAGTTTTATTAACATTTAAGCCTCTGGCTAATTGTAAAAAGAAAGAAAAAAGAAAAGTTACTTATAAAGTGTCATATTTAATCTGTTAAATGCACTGTGGCTTGATAGCTCTTTAGAGTATGGAACAGGCCTTATGTGACCAATAGAAATGCCACTGTCGCATCAAGGGACATCTTACTCATCATCTGCACCAAATATTCTAAATAAAAGAAATATACCAAGTGTGCTTACATAGCAGGCTCACTTAAGGATAATTCTTGATAATATTTTATGATGCCTTGTGGCCACAACATTTAGATTTGCAGCCGGTTATGAACATCAGAGCATATTCTGTGGGTTTTCTGCAGATCACAATATTTTTAGGTTTGGATTTTTTGTAGCACTGGATTGTGAAAGCTTTATTGTCAGCAGTTGTGCTGGTTTGAGGCTAATTGGAATATTTTAATAGAGAAAATTATAGGCTGTGAAAAGAAAACGGTGATGTCTACTTCACTCATAGGCTTGCTGAGATGGATAAGAATAAGTACTCAAAACATAGATAACACAGTCTCTTGGTCTTTCTCTGGGAGCTAGTGGGTACTCTCCTCTCTGCCGAGTAATCTAACTAACCACTTTCCTTCTAACCCCCCTGGCCGATCCTCCAAATTCATCTTGTGCGTAAGCCAAACCTTGGGGTAAAGTAGAGGGGTGGGGAGAAGGTGGAAGGGTGGTTGGAAACCCCTCCTGGGGTCTCTGATTTCTGGGAGGGGTGTTGTGTTTCTGTATTCCCTTTAACTTGTATATTTCTGTAAATATTCCTGTATATTTTGTATATATCTGCTTGTATATTGTGCTAAGCTGTAAATGGAGCTTCATTCCTTATCTTCCAGCTAGCTGAGTCTAGTCTGGGTGATTTTACAAAGTGTGGGGGGGCGGGTAACTCCCAAACCATCACAGCAGTGTAAAAGAACTCTTACCTAGAGAAAGGGTGAAACCAGTAGGTTTTCTCCTAAAAGAAATAATATCATAGGTGTGTAACATACTGTCTGTCTCTTAGCACCTAGAAATGAGCCCTCACTATATGTATGCCACATGTCTGTGATTGCAAAAAGTGTGTAAACTTAACTGTTAATTATATATGAATATAGATGAATTGATTATTGTTTATTTTTGGTGTGCGTATATATACACATACACACACAGATTTTATGTATAGCTGTATGCATACACTACCATTATGAATGAATGAGCTCCAAATTAAGTTTGGTTGAATCATGTTTATCTGTGCATAGTATAGATTGCTTGAACACATTTGTTTGAATTCGGGGAGTATATCGTTTTCTTGTTTCAGAATGAAAAAACAAAACAAACACCCAAACCACAAAGAAAAACACAAAGCAACAAAAAGCCCCAAGAAACTGGTTGACTTTTAAAGCTGCTGGATTTGTATATTGCCTGGACAGTCAAATATCTGAAAGAGAATTTTAGGGTTTTTGGAAGTGGCACTTTTCACTAACTATGCTGTTTCACTGGGTGGCAGTAATAGCAGGGAAAACTGTTTCTGGCTAAAAGAACTCCAGTCCGTGGGAACAGATCTTTCTTTGTGCTGCCTAAATCCAAATTCACAAAGATTTTGTTCTGATCCTCACCTAGAAAAGCACACAACTCATCCTGGCTCTGGGGATGATGTTCTCAATCAGTTAAAGTGTCATCCACTTTTTTCACAGGCTGATTTTGAATTTACAGCATGCTGGACTTGGAGCACAAGTCAGTGTAAGCAGTGTAGTCCCCAGCACTTCACATTATTAAAGTTGTCTGCATAATCAGCTGTGATGTGCCAGAGCAGCAAGGAAAAGTACTGGGCCAGATCAATATGAAGGCTGAACTGTCTCTTGCCCCAAGGAAAACACAAGAGCATGAAGAAATGATTAACTGCTGTGCTGATGCCATTTGTCTATTTGAGCAGCTAAATGAATTGAATACAGAAGCATGGCCTGACGGTACAGGCTTGCCCAGTGGCATTTAACTTATCAAAGGACTTAAAGCTCTATTGACATTTACCAAGACAAATGATGAATAACATTGGCTGAGATTTTAGAGAGGTTATATGTCCAAAAGCTCCTGGAATTCGGTGAACAGGAACATTATGATTATCATTATCCATACTTTATTAAACTCTGGAGCTCAAAAGATGGATTTTCCTGCTCCTATTTCTGATAATGGTATTTCTGGGTTAACTATTGAGAGTCTTGTAATATACACCTTGGTGTGTGCCTCCCCTGTATGTTAATGTTAATTCTGATTGCCAGGCTACTTTTAACTACTTTTAACTCTCCTCCTGAGAAAGAACTGTCTGCTTCTACACTTTTCCCCTGGGGCTGTGCTCTCTTGCACCTGAGAGTTGTGCTGGCTGCAGAACCTGTGGTACGGCACAAAGTGACAAACTTGGGTTTTCCCCAGTGGAATCAGGCAAAAAGAGAAAACCCATCTTTCCTGAAGAAATTTCTTGAGAGAGATATGGATAGGTTCATCTCAGATTACACAGAAAAAAGCAAAGCTGGCTCATGAGCCACTCCAAGCATAAATTACTCTTCAGAGACCCTGAATTTATGGAGTCCTCTTGGTCCCCTTTCAAGGAAAATTTCTGTTGATCAAAAAAGGTGCCTGGAAAAAGCAGTTTTCACTGAGCAGACAGAAAGCTCAGTCTTATATCAAGGTTGATGCCATGGAACATCATTCTATTCTGCTGCTGCCTTAGAGACTAACACAATCTAAGCAGCTGCAAAACACTGCCAGTTGCAGTGCAGCACCAAA
The DNA here is from genome assembly GCA_013399055.1 of Ramphastos sulfuratus. Lineage (NCBI taxonomy): Eukaryota > Metazoa > Chordata > Aves > Piciformes > Ramphastidae > Ramphastos > Ramphastos sulfuratus. Next base: position 158,258 of record WBNM01046155.1, read on the forward strand.
GCTGAGATGACGTGGTTGTAAAAGGGACCTGTCTAGACAGATTTTATGAACAGTTGAAGTCTTGTCTTCCTTCTCTTCCTGACAGTCATAGTTGTGGAGAGGAGATGGTGTGGAAGAAATAACCTAGCTTCTGTTTCCTTTAATAGTCCTTGTATGTTATCTTGCCACCTAAAAACCCCAACAAAAATGGTGCCAAATGACCAGTCAGTGAATGGGAATAAGATAGATGAAATGGGACTGTGCTAAGACAAAGTATGATTCAAGGACTATAAAAGCTTGCTTTCTGACTTTATATAGTCCAGGTTCATAGGAAGAAGTCTTAAATAAATTTTTTTTTCCATTTTTTTAATAATAATGCTGAAGTCAAGATGTATGGATATGCTTTTACCAGCAGTGGTGTTACTTGAAAACACATATTAACTGTAACACTTTAAAAGAATCCATCACCAAGTTCCCTTCAATAACACCCCACCCTTCACATTGTGATTTTCCCTGCAAGGAAAGCAAATGCCTCTGGGCACTGTCCAAATCCCATTCTTGTAGATGGAAAAACCAAAGTGAGCTCTGGATCAGTTCCTACAGAAGCTGGACAGGAGACAGGACTTTATATTCCTGTGCTTCTAAGTTAAATTGTTCCAGACTGAAGAGTGCTCTAATGTAGATATTCTGGTAGGCAGAAGTTCAACTGAGAAACCAACGTATTTTCCTATTGTAGATTAAAATGTTTTTAAAATTGCAAATGGGAAATTATGAGGTTCTTGCTCCTTTTTAGGCTTTCAGAGAACTCTGCTGGACAGAAAATTCCTGACTGCATTATTGTGAAAATTAGGTAATTGTGAAAATTGGCAATTTCTACCTTATTTGAAGAGTCTCAGCTTTACTCATGCTGAGCTCTTTACTTTCTTAAGTGAGACTGAAGTTTTTCTCACCGATCAGTCTGGGACAGACCAGGGACTTAACTCACTTTTCCAAATCACAGGGTTTTGTTCTCGCTGAACCCCATGATCATCAGCAGTTAGCACCAAATATCATTGAGTCTCTGGGTCAAGGATTTTTGCATTTTCACTGCTAGCCACAAGAGAATGGCAATGCTTTACCTCTCATTTTTATTGAGAAGAAATCACCTTTGAAGCATTCATATACCGTATTGGAAGTAAAATATAAAATCTCTGAACTGCAGATAAATGCTGAACTCTGCGAGGTGTAATACGTTTTATGAGAAGCACAGAATGCTCTTGAAATACAGTTTTGTTTCTGTTGTCTGTGATTTCTTTGTTGGTGTTTGAGCCTAGATAGGAAAAATCTGCATTGAAAATTGTATGAAATTCCGTGGTGTGAACATCACCTACAAGTTACTGTCCCCCAACATAAGCTGCTATCCTGTCAGCATACTTCAAGGCCGAGAGGACAAGTTTGGAAGCCTTTATGTGAATGATTCCTCTGTGCTGAGCAGACCCGAATGCAGAGAAATACAATACACTATTCAAGCTACAGACAAGCAGAGCAGGAAACATGCCAAAACTCTCCTCACTATTGTATTGGAAGGAACTCGTAAGTACTTGAGTCAAATTAAAGCTATTTACTTATTTACAAGTGTTCTTGGTATTAGGTGATGCATTAGTAGGGTGATCTATAAACTGATGACATTAACAAGGAAAATGAGTCTGAGCTAGAAGACACAGACTGCAAAATTTGCATTTAGAGTTCTGATTCATAACTGCTTCTGACAGACGCACAGAAAGGTGCTGTATTGTATGTGGTTCCTAATGTTTGTGATATTTGATTTAGAAGAATCTTTTTTGTGTCTGTGTGACCTTTATTTTGTATTTCATCTATTCATATGGAATTAAAAATGGGTGAGAGTGTGTGTGTATGTATATTTTATATATATATGTGTGTGCATAAAATGAAACCACAAATCTCTGGCCAAAGTTTATTTATTCAGTCATCTTTCTCCCCATTTTTCTCTCCAATGTTTCCTTTTTCTTTTTAAAAAAAAAAAAGAACAAAAACCAACAACAACAACAAAAAACCCCAATGTATTTTTTTTGACTTTAATTTAACTGAAAATTTCGTAAGAGCAGAATGTTAGAAATACTCTACAACAGCCACAGCAGAGGATTACATTGGTAAACAATCCTTTCTTTCCAAACTATTTTGCACTTCATGCAAAACCTTAAAATTCTACCTGATAATTGCCTCTGTTCCCTTCTTTTGTATCAGAACTTCTGGGCCAAGAGCAAATGGGTTGAGGAAGAAGGAATAAAAGCCCACAATGGACTTTTTCTGCAAGAGCCTCGTGCTATCTGAAGTCACACACATCTAGCTTGTGCTTTTTAGACTGCTACTGCATTAGCCCAAGTACTAAATGTTTCCCATTAATTACAATTTTTATTTGAAACTATAAGTATTTATGGTCTACATTTTTTGGTTATCAGTACGTTAGCACATTTCTACAGTTACAGGCATTGACAGTGTGCTATCAAGTAAAGATAAGAATGCCATCATGATATTGCTGTTCATCTTTTATTCACAGAAGAGAAACACCTGGACTTCAATTGTTATCTGAGTTTATTGATAGTTGGGTCGGTGTTCAGCCTTTCATTCCTTTCTTCATCTTCCTTTCCTTCCTGTCAACCCCTAAGAGTAGAGCTATACTTCTGATTTGAGCTGACTTGTCTGGGTATTCACCTCCTTTGTCCTGAACTGACAGCAAACACATTTCCCAACAGTTTTAAGAAAAGAGGAGGACTGCCCTGACTCTTGTGCTCAGAGTAAGCACCATGCCGAATGTGAAGAGTGTGGTGGCCTGGGCGTGCTAACAGGAAGATGCCAGTGGAGACAGGGAAGTGGAAAAGGTACATTGCTGTTGTGTGAAATCAAGCTTCCATCAAGTTGTAATTGTGAATTTGACTTCTGTGAGTATAAACTAATTTGTTCTGATGGGACAACACTGTGAACTACACAGATGCAGTGGCCAAAAAATAAAATCATAGTACCCAAATAAGACATACTTCTGTCATGATGCTTTATCCTCCAAACTGCACGAGCATCACAAATTCTTTTTGACTACTTGTAACTTTCATATTCAAGTATGTGTGTAATAGTGTAGAGGAATCCTTAGTTGTGAAAGCTACTCTTCAGTCTCAAAACGGTCAGCTAGCTCTTTTTCAAGTGCTACTCACTATAACTGCAAGTGACATGCCCAAAGGGCTGTCAAAATCAGAAAGCTTAGTGAAAAATATATTTCTTACAATTGCTTTTAGCTTTTGTCTTGCCTGTTGCTTCACTAGATGATACAGTTACAGATGTAAGAAAAGTAATCTGCGCTGTGGTGTGTCAGCGTACACTGAGAAGATGCAATAAGCTTTCCTTCAAAGCCTAGTGGTATTTGTGCAGCTGTCTGTCTGTGTGTTAACAGGGATCACTACAAACTATTCCACGTGCACCCCAAGCATCAAGACTTGTCCAGATGGCATCTGTGATGCGGTTGAGAGCAAGGAACCGTCTGTGTGCCCCCAAGACTGCACAAGTATGGATGAGCTTTTCTGTATCTCTGCTGTAGTATTACTATTCAAGTTCCATTTCCAGAAACATTTACAAGCTCAACATATTTAGCATCTCTACATTGTCAAACCTGCATTGGAATCACACAAGAGAGTTAAGGTTATGGGGACTAACATTGTTCATTAAACCATCAGCCAAGACCTATTTGCTGACAGTGACAGAAAGATAAAGTTTTCTCAGTAATTCTCATTCTGCTTCCTGTTAATTCACAGGAAGTATTTTCCAGCTGAGGTATTTGATGAAACAGTTATAGGTTTTAGGAAAGTTAATGCTCTGTTTCCAAACTTTAGTACACTATGAGAGAAACCATGCCTATTTGAACTCCAGATCAAATGTGTAAGAAGAAAATAATTTCAGTTAAAATAAATGTTCTTACAGAGGGTCATTTCAGGAAATACACCTGGCCTTATTTGACAGGTGACTATCAGAATGATGCAATGCCTGATTTATTTGAAGATACAGGGAGAGATTCATTCAAACAGTATTTATGAAGGAAAAATGTTTGCTTTTTTTCTTAAATGCATCTTTCTAATCTTTCCGCATTACACTCACATACCTGCTCATACTTGCAAGTTTACAAATCACCCTTAAGATGTAAAAAGAAAGACAGTGAGTAATTTCAGTCTTCTCTGAGATGATAATTTCTAAGTGGATCTTTTTATCTATCAGTATCTAATTCAGGAATAAATACATATGTGTTTCTTGAATAATGTCTGACTCTGACGTTCTATACTCTAAATATATTTTCAAATAGTGTCTTAGAGGAACTAGCATTTTCTTACAGGCCAGAACTTACGTTCTCTGTAAGATGAATGAATAAAGAGATATATTTGTATTTCTTACATGCAAGAACGGGACTCTGGATTGTAAATTACTTCTATCACAAAGATAATTATGTCTTTAGAGCATAAAAACAATCCTTAAAGTGGCAGCAATGCTTGAAGTCAATGTGAGTAACTTCTCTAGTAACCTGAAAAGAATTCTCTATTGACAATAACTGCAATCAGGTGTCACTCTAAAAGTGAAAATGTTTGTGCCAGAGGCTATAATGCTAAAATGTGTAATGTGCAACATGTGCAGCATCAGATGTTTTGCTTAACAGAAGCTTGAAAGAAATACTGTCTTACTGGGTAATATATGCAGGCAGTTAAGACAAGCTATCGAGATGTTATGTTTGCCCTTTTAATGCCTGAGTTGGATACTTTTGTACATGGATTGATGCAATTTAGAACCTGGGCTGGTGCCCAAAAGCAGTGTATTTACAGACAAAGAAACAAGTGTGATTTGGGAGTGCAGAAGTACCACTGAATCAGCTTTTACTGGCAGGGGCATTTCTTGGGAATGGAAAACAGTAACTAGAAAGCTCAAGATGTGTTGCAATCAAGGATATTCCTTAAGTACAGAAAGTTGCTAAAATACTTGTTTTTTAAATTAATCTGTCGTTATGGTGACTGTGTACTCAACCGAGTCCGAAAACTGCTTTCTCATGCTAACACTTGGAATATTACATTCAGGGGCACTCAGGCATAGCTGCAGCAGCAGCTGTTTCTGTTATCAAATACAGGCAATACAACTGCTTTCTAAGCAAGAGACTGGTAGTAAGTAACTGCTTCAGAGCTGGTTGGAGTCTATGAATTTGATTAAGCACCTGTAAATGACTGGTATTTGTGGGTTTCTTTTAAGAACATTGGCTTTTTGATGATGGAAGAAAAATGCAGTGCTTAAGCTTCTACTTTGCTTTGCATGTCTGTCTTCAGTGATAATTGCATGTCATCTTTGGTTTTCTCCAACCACTGTTTTTTACTCTGAATTTTTGGAGTTTCTATGTGGTATGGGCTACAATTTTTTCCTTTTTTTTTTTTTTTTTTTTCCTAAATGTTCTTGAAGCAGGGAAAGCTCTTTCCAACTGCAGGGCAGTGAAAACAGCTGGCTTAAAACAGCAGCATGTAAAACATCACAAAAGTGAAAAATAATATTGCTAACTCTTGGAATTTCCCTACCACCAATGCACTGGTTAAAAGTAGGAAGCTTCATAATTCTATTGTACACCTGCAATGACAATGCACTGGTGTGTGCTGCTTACAGTTTAGTAGGTGTGGCTTCCCCAAAAAGATGGTCACAATCCATTTTGCTTAAATGCTCAAGTCCCATTTTCACTTCTTCTAAAGAACAATGTTTGGCTTCGTGTCACTAAAAAATATCCTCCTTTTAAATTCATGTTACACATCCAAAGAAAGGTAAAAGAAATAGTCATTTGCTCTATTATCAATGTAGATGGGATGGAGGAAAATGAGTTTAAATAAAAAGTCTATATTGAACAAGACTTGTTCATCATTTGAATCCCTTTATGGTTTAGGAAATTTTTCTGAGAGGCAGCTAAATTTGCAGAACTTGATTGATTTCTGTCTATATAATGCTGTTTGTAACTAAAGGCAATTTACAGATGAAAAACGTCACAATGAATGGCCATTTTTATAATACATGCAGAAAATGTATGCAGCTCCAATTACTCTGCATGAAGAATGCCTGCTTGAAGTCAAGAGTATGAGTTTGTGTGCTTTACATAATATTAAAGAATGTATTTTTAGATAACAAAAGATTCTTTTCTATCACTTACACTTGGCACTTAGTGTTTTTCCTAGACTATTCCACAGCATTTTACCATTTTGCAGTGGAATTAATTATACCTAGAATGGTATTCTGACTTTTTACAAGGTAAGAGGAAATTGGCATCAGAACCAGAAATGGAACTCAGGCATGTAGACCAGTGGTCTATACACAGCTCATAAGTAAAATAAATATCTAAGATGATGGTGGAGAGAAACTAAAATAAATGGACTAGAGAAGATGGTTTAGGGAGAATTTTAAAATATAAGATGACCTCTGATACAGAACCATAATGCTTTATGAGGAAACAGAGTCAGGATAGACTTGAAACAATCATTCGAGGTGTATGTTTGGCATTAAATAATGGGATTCTATGTAGGATTTCAAGGTGTACAAAAAATTAGGAAAGTATGCCAACTATGCAATGCAAAGAGAACAACCTTTTTTTTTTAGGTTTTTTGGTTGTTGTTGTTGATTTTATTTTTTTGTTTTGGTGGGGGTTTTTTGGTTGGTTGGTTGGGTTTTTTTTTTGGGGGGGGCAGGGGGGGGGAATTGTAATAGACAAATTTTAATCCAGGCTCTTCTATAGTGGCAATAACTGCTAAATAGCTCTGATGTTCATGCAGTCCAAGGTCCCTTCATTTCAGGATCTCAGAAATTTCAGAGTTTAGACTCTCCTTTAATTCTCAGGAATCCCTGTCATTGTTGCTGCACTGCCAAGTTTCAGATGCATACTAGGGTAAACCCGTGGAAAATGCTGAGCCTTACTATTTTTTCCCTTTAACTGTGACAGTCTTAACTTGTCTCTGTATTTGATTAGGCGGAAACATTATTGGTGGTCATGGGAAAGGCACTGGAAATCTTGGTATTAAGTCAGGACATGGGATTTGTTACTGCTTCCCAAAACAGAACTGTTATTGTGAGAAAGATGATATCAAGGGTAAGTCTAAACATTATCTGTTATCTTCTATTAATCTATTCCTCTGTTTGTATCTATCATTTATATATATAAGAATCTAAATATGTGGGTGTGTTAATAAGCCAGTGGAAAATTAATTAAAAGCTACCACCTTGCCTTCTACTATGGAACCTGAAAATTTCCAAAGGGAGCCATTTCTGCCCTTGGCTAAAGGTTCATTTTTATCCATTACTACACGACAAACGGGCTGGTCACCATTTGATTTCCCGCAGCATTTGTCTTTCATTGAGACTCACCTGATATTTGCAAAGACAGCTAGGAAAATAGAAGAACAGCTTCTATTACTTCTAAGTAATTCCAGCTTCCTAACCATTTCTGAAAACATTGGCTTCAAAATGTCAGAGATAGCCAGCACCCATTGTGCTAAGAGAGGAAGTGGATTAATTTTTCATTGACCTTTGTTTAAACACAAAAACTCTGAGCAATTGTTTGAGAGAGACTGATGTGGATTAAATAATGGGGGTGCTAACTATTGTCATTATTCCTAATAAACATAACATGAGGTATTTTGCATCTCCAAAACCAAACTGCTCTTTTCAGTAAATTTTCTGTAAGTATATAAAAAAAGGAAGCTTCTTGCTCTTTTTTCCCCTCTCCTTTTCTTCTTTTCTTTCTCTCCCTTTTTAATTTTCTTCTCCATTCCAGAAAGTTATTGCTCTGTTTCCACTTACTTCTCAGGTACAGCCTGCTAAATTAATTATGTATCTGAAGTCAGGATTATCTGATAAAGAACAGTGCGGAGGACATTGTTTTGTAACTCACAGTTTCTTTGGGAAATGATCCTCTTGGGAAGCTGTCTGGAGGCACTTAGACTTAAACAAACTTACTTTCCAAAGAAAGATGCTAAAAGTGCTTCCATAAAATGGAAAGTAGTGAATAGGCATAAAGCAAGTGCATATGACTTTAGAAGAAATTGCAGTATTAAGCAGTGTTTTCAGAAACAATTATTTTGGTAAAATACAAAGCAGATATGTCTCCTTATAATCTGGAAAATAAAAAGAAACACTGGGGCAAGCTAAAAATCCTACACTTACACAGGCAGTTAGGCAAACAACTACCTGCTGGTGTCAAAACTGGAAAAAAAATTTAAAAAGAACTGGTATGTGCAGTGGTCTTACTTGCAAGTAATTATTAAGCTTTCCTCTAGGCTTTTAAATCAGAGTTCTGTTTCTGTCACATCTGAGTATATTATATGCACTGCCAAATTAGGACATGATGAGCAAAGTTCTAAGAGGTCTTCTTGGTCCACAGAGCAACTTTGTGATGACATGTGCAAGACTGTGATAGCAGGGGCAGTGCTGGTGTCTTTCATCATCTCCGTGATGCTTTCTTACTATTTCATCCACCGTTACCACAAGAATTCTCCAAAGCCTCCTATTGCCTCAGCAGAAATGACATTCCGGCGCCCAGCCCAGTCCTACCCCATCAGTTACTCTTCAACCAATGTCCGGCGGCCTTCTTTAGATTCCATGGAGAACCAGGTGTCTGTAGACACTTTCAAAATTCCAGTAAGCCAAGTATCTTTTTGTATGCTCTTTTTTGACGTTTCTCTTGTTCTAAAGAACATTGTTTATGCATGCAGAAAATGTTGCAGAAACGCCATCTATATGTAGAGACACCCAACTCACATAACGTCAGAAATCATGTGGATGGGCAGGGAACTGAAGGTATTGAATGAGTAATTGGATAAACCGTATAATTTACTCTACAAAGACAGTATTTTATTCCACTTTTGTTATGTTTTAATATATTGCTGATGCTTTTTTATAAATGTAACTCTGTATTTGACAGTAGTGTGGTTTTACTTCAGCACTGTCCAACAAAAACTATCACCAGATTTGCATTCTCTGTGATGAGAGTGTAACTTTAAAACAAACCAAAAAATTTCACTGAGAGCTGTTCCTGATTTGTGATGTACTGACTGTAGATGTCAGCTGGAGTGGGAGTGTTACCCACATTTTAAGGTTTTTTGCCCGGTTATGCTGTCTTACTTTCAGTTTCTTCTGTGTCGAATCACATACTACCCAAGATGCCTGACAGCTGGTGTGTTTTCATGGACCAACATGGTAGAGAAGCACTGTTACTTCATATGACATCTGTGACAACATCAAATCTATTTGAATGTTAGACGCCAAGGTCTTCAGAGACCTTCTGCTCTGTTGCTTTAATTTCTTGTCTGATTTGTATATCTGTCGTCATTTTGCAACCTTAAGGCTTTCTAACACTGATTTAATAAGAGGAGGATTGTTGTCTCAGATGATTTCTTACGGGACAGTGTTATGCTACGAGTAAAACTGATTTACTTGTATGTGAAGTCTGAGATCACATACTCATAGTTATTCTGAAAGGAAGCATTCATCCTGTTTCACTTAATTTTGTGTCCATTTTTTCAGACCTGTAAATATAATCCATTAACCATAGACTATATATACAGCCTGTTTTGAAAGAGATGTTTTCAAGTTAACAGGAAAAAAAAAAATTTTGCAAAATTACCTAAAGAGTCAGAAGCTTTTATAGGAATACACTGATACTGATAAAAAGGGCAACCAATCATTGAACACTACAGCGTAGTATCCTACTGAACAGTAATGCTTTGGGTTTAGCTAGCCACTCCTTTTTTTGCTTCATCTTTCATAGGGTTTCTTTTCTCTCCTGCAGGAAGATCCAAAATGGGAATTCCCTCGGAAAAACCTAGTTCTGGGCAAGACTCTTGGAGAAGGAGAATTTGGAAAGGTCGTCAAGGCAACAGCGTTCCGACTCAAGGGAAGGGCTGGCTATACCACGGTAGCAGTGAAAATGTTAAAAGGTAGGCTCCCTTCTGGGCCTGAAATGATTTGAAAAGTATTTGTTGTAACCTCTGAATGGATTCTAAGACAGGCTAAAACAAAAGAAAAAGGTCAGCTAAAAACAACCAGTGTCACAGCCTCTGTTCTGACAGATTTCTGGCTTTAGGAGCTAGCATCAAATTCATCAAGGAGGTGATTTCCATAAGTAATTCTAATTCATGATGTGCAAGAAGTCTGTCTTAACACAGCAAATGTATTTAACTTTGTTTGGCATTGCTGGAAATATTGCAAGGATTTGTTAAAGTTTTCTGATTTATTTTTTTTTCCTCACACAGTTTCCTTTGACAGAGCTTTTAAAATAGTTATAATCACATCAAGAGACAGAACAGATGAGTTACTTTTGTGATTGAGAGGGATGTCTATTTTTATAACTTCTGATCTGCTCTTCAAGTACTAGAAGCTCTGCTAAACTAGCTTGAATAGCCCAGTGCTGTCTCCTGGTGTCTTCAGTTTTCCTTAAGACTTTAAAGCTGGGGAGAACAAAGTATGTCTAGATAACATTAAGGTGTTAACATGAGACCTTGAGCTCAATCTTTCACTGATGCTTATAAGTAAAAACATGTCATTAACATTTTCTTATACTACTTACTACCATTTCTATTATATGGAAGTTGCTTAAAAGAAAACCCCAAATACAACATCTGCTGCTGCCTGAGAGCAAAGATCCTGCATATCCCATCCACAAGACAAATAAATGCCTTGTGAGGTGCATGACTGCATTGTTATGAATTATGCAAAATTAATAATCTATATTAATTTTGATATCCACATGAAGACTGTTAATAACTATGAAAATTGTTTATTAACATTACGTCTCACCAGAAAACTTATTTACAAGGTTCGAAACACACGGTTTGGAACAGGCAAAAGTGGAACACTTTAAGAGGTACCTAGCAAACACAAACATTTTACTGGAAGAGAAGGTTTTTGCAGTCAATACACTGAATGTGCTTAATGATCCTGCTTAGCCACTAGATGGATGCAGGAAGCTCCTTTCTGCTTATGGCAGAAGGCAATTAGTGATTACAAGAGGCTTTAAGTATTTACTCATAAAATATTATCGGACAGTACCCAAAGCACCTGGCAGAGGTTGCTGTTGGTGGTCTCAAAGCCGTTAGAGGCTTTGGAGTTTTCCCAGGCTCTTTCCTCAGGAAGCTGGGAGTCTGGTGCAGTCTCTGACCTGGTTCCTCTTGATTCCTGATTCAGCAGAAGCCTTGCAGAAGGGCAGGCAGGATGCAATGCCATGTGCAGTCTTGGCACAATGTCACGCTGGCTGTGAAGGCCGATCGCCTGCAGGCATTTAGAGCCTGTTCCTGGTAGTGGAGTTCCACACAGTTCAGGATGCAGTGAGGCAGCAGCAGCAGGCATGAATACAATGGCAGAGAGCACCTTGTGTTACCTGCTCATCCCTTTTTATCCATTCATCCAGCCTGAGACTTAATGGGCCTTTGGACATAGATTAGCCAATCAGGATGGCACTTTGCCGAGCTTGACTATATTAGGTGAAGCCAGGGCTTTTGCTTTCCTTTCCCGCGGTTTATTCCGTCAGCACAGAAGGAGGGGGAGCGGGGGAACATGTCTGGACAAGCCAGAGCCCTTAGACTAAGTGGCTCCAGGTTCTTTGTCCTTTTTCCCATGGTTGCTTCTCCCCATAGCAGAGCGGGGAAGAGCAGAAAAACGTGTGTGCAAGCAAGGACATGTGTCAGCCTATTTTGACCTGCTTAGGCCTACCACAACAACAGTGAAGAACAGGTGCTATGGAGAAAGTCTAGGAGCTAAGTCTTTTTAGAAGAGAAGATTAGAACTGTCTTAGTCATGATTATTTCATATTTATTTGTGCACTTAGTGTCACTGCATTTTCTAGTCTTTTTCATTAACACCATGTGACTGTGTTAAGATTCCAAGACCTAAAAATTGTTGCTTTTACATGTAGACAATTTATTAATTTCCCTAGCTATTATAAAATAAATACTTAATAAAATTGATAATGTGAAGGAGTAACCCTTTATTTTAAGCAGCTAATTTTAATAAACTGATCTGACATTTACAGTAATACTCGAGGCTCTAGTGAATCTTTGTAATGTAAATTGCATTTTCCAACTTGTCTGTGAAGAACGTTTGTCATTCTGCAAATATTTGCCTGTTGTTAACAGCTTAACTGTTAACACATGACAACTCAAAGCAACATTACCTTAGGAGACAGTGGTTCTTACAATACTGTCAGGAAGTATAAAGAACAGTTATATTGCATCAGGTAAACATCACTCATTCTTTTCCTGTAACATGAAAAAGGTGTAATTTGTCCAACTATTAGGGGCTCTCCAATGCCTGATGTTTGAAAGGAAATGGTGTTTATATCAGTATGTTAATGGAGAAAGCCTCTTGTGTATTCCATAAAAGGTATCTCCTGCCTGAGCTGTGTAGTTGAGCACAATCTGTGGTTAAGGACAGTCCAGGATATGGCTCTCCCTACTTTGCCAATTTGACATTATGTTCCGGGAGAGATGACAATGAGCAGTAAGTAATTAACTGGGCCAAAGCAGTCTTGGAGGTATGGATGGATGTTTAAAATAACAGAGGGATAATTGTTTCAGGCCATTATTACCACCTTTCTCGTATGAATTAAGTCTGACCTCCAGCACAATACAAGTGGCCTCACTACAATAAAAAGGGAAACACCAACCAATACGTAAATGGGCATTATTTGCCATTTGTAAAAACACGGGGCATAAAGCACCAATGCTTACTCTCTCCATTTGTACACTAAGTTAATTTTTCCAGCAAACAAGTCTGTTACGTGGGGAACCTTAGCCTGTCCTTGCACATATTAAACAGATCTAGAAAAACTGGACTTGCTCACAGGCATTAAGTTGATGTTGTTAATTTTTGTTTTATGTAAATGCATATTTTTGGTAGTGCCTACCACTAGTGAAAGACCAGCCAATATTGCATTGTCTGGGCAGAAGAACTAGTCTGAGTCAGAGCTTCAGACTGCCAGATAAGACATCAGAAACAAACGTAGTACCAATACAAACATGTACCAGAATGGAATAAAAAATTACCATGACCAGGGCAAACTATTAGCACATGTATTATAAATGGATATGTAAATAAATCATTTGGTGCTCACAGCTTTTATGGAAAAAGATAACAGTACAGTACCAAGGAGCAGAAGCTGAGCTTGTTTTTCATTAGCCTTACATGGTGGTGACCACACACTAATCGGCAGTAATGACGCTGTGTAGGTACTGTCCAGAGAGGTTCTGTGTGTCAGAAAGGTTGAGGTAGAAGAAGGGGTTATCTCTGACCTGTGGTGTTTTTATGATGAGAGATTTCCTCAATGTTAAAAGGCAAAGTCTGTTAGAAGAATTCTGCAAAAATCAAAAAGCTTGAAAGGCCAAGAAAGCCTGTAAGACCTGTATTGTCATATGATTCCAGTGAAGTTTGCATATGTGTCTCTTAGTAAAATCAATCTGAACTGTATGTTTAGCTTCTGAACTCTACATGTGGATGTGTGTTACAAGTGTGAACTAGTAGATTAGTGGAGTTTTACTCCATCAGAAAAATCTATGGAAAGCTATATCATAGGAGTTAACTGAGTCTTTTTTGATCAACATAAAATCTTGACTTTTATATGCTTCTAAAGCTTCAGTTGCACTGACTTACCCTAAAAAGTTGCTTAAGGACACTAGAAAAGGTCTGTAATACTTTCATGTCATCTGCAAGACATTAGAGACTGGTCCTGAATCTTGGCTGACCTAGTCTTTCTGTAGTTATTTGTATCAGGACAGAGTGATGATTAGAGCAAGTTACCAAGCCAGAACAGCAGCAGTCCCATTCTCTTGGCATTCATATAAATAACTGCAAGACAGGAGGATTTCTCTCCTGTGGGAAAACAGGGAGTTTTCCAACCTCTTGCAAATTGCAAGAGAAGTGGTTGATCTCATAATGTCTGAAGTATGTAGAGAACTCTTGAGTAATGCCTTCCTAACCACAACTGTGTGTTTGGACGTTTCCTGCAGAAAATGCTTCCCAGAGTGAGCTGCGAGATCTACTTTCAGAGTTCAACCTCTTGAAACAGGTGAACCACCCTCATGTCATCAAACTTTATGGAGCCTGCAGTCAAGATGGTAAATATTAAAAGCTCGTTATGAAGATGAGAATGTCAATTAAGTAAATAAAGAGCAGTTAATTGATGGATTTGTGCCATTGCTTAATAATTGCTGGGTACCTTTTAAATTTGCTGCTGGCTGATAAACTGAGGGACGTACAAGAAAAGTAGTGTATGAAGGGATGAAGAACTGCCAATTCACTATAGCAAAGCATTCTTCTGGTGCTTTTCTTCAGTACGTATTTTAATTAATTTACTACCAGCTCTTCTCCAATCAATCTATATTTTTTTTATTATGTTGATGCTCAGTGTTTTCAAATATGGCTTATATTTGAAGTTTAATCAATCTTGTATTGTTACTATTCTTACTAAGACACTGCTCTGAGGCCTGAGCCAGGGAGTGAGATCTCCCTTTGAAAACCAAAACCAAAACCTCCACCCGCCTCAGACAACTACAGATTCTTTTGTTAAAATAAAGCTGGATAATTAAATTAATAGTTTTATTCCTTTGACACAAAACTATTGTTGTGAAATACCTGCTAAAAGCAACGGTCACTGAAAGTATATTTCAAGGGGTACAATTTTCAGACATAAGTATTACAAACTGACAGTGAAACGAATTTTCATTGTTGTGCATAGGAACTGATCTGAATAATTTCTCTTCGTTTCAAATGAAGTTGCATGGCAACATCCTCTTCCTTTTGCATCTGTAATCATGCATGTTGCAACCCTGGACAAAGGCTTGCCTTCTTCGCCCGCCCAGTTCTGTTGCAAGTGGCACTTTCAGTTGTAGACAGAGAATATAATTCAGGGCTGAGTCATCTCTCAGTCTTTGTAAGGTAGTGAACCAGCAGGGCAGGACATAGATACATACAGTACAATGTATTTTTTCTCTCAAAAAAAGTGAATTGTTTCTAAGTCACAGGCTTTTAATAAATATGAACTTAATTTATCAGTGTATGAGGTGGAGGGCTTTGATACAGAAGAAAAATATATTTAGCATTAAATAACAGAACAGGTATTATTCATGTAGGTCATGGAGAGGAGAAACCTATGGATTGAAATGTCAGAATGCTTTTAAGTGCTCTGAAAAGGCACCTGAAATATAACACTAGAATTGGCAGATAATTTGTAGGCTTAGTATCATACTCTCCAAAAATTATTTTGATTTCAAGGTTTGTTTTTTTTTAAAGTTTCTCTATGTTAGGCTGTTTCACAGATCTGATTTGTAAGATGGTTATCTCTTTTTCAATCTGAAATTATCTAGATGGAGGAACACAGGCAAAGCCCTAAATTACACTTTGATTTAGGCTGAAACTAAATCCTCCATCTTGCACAGAAGCTGTAAACTAGAAATACTATATTACTCCATGGCTGATTTAGTGCCTTTTATGTAAAGACCACAGGTATCTGGAGCCTGTGATTGTTCAAAACAATGTGTTGATTAGAAGAGACTTTTTTTGGGGAGGAAAGAAAAAAAAAGTAAATGGCTATCTATTAATTGTTTGCTTACCAGTGTGTGTTCATTTCAGGTCCACTGTATTTAATTGTGGAATATGCTAAATATGGATCCTTGCGCAGCTTCCTCAGGGAAAGTCGAAAAGTAGGACCAAGCTATGTGGGTAGTGATGGCAACAGAAATTCAAGTTATTTGGACAACCCTGATGAGAGAGCTTTGACAATGGGGGATCTGATATCATTCGCATGGCAGATATCACGAGGAATGCAGTACCTTGCAGAAATGAAGGTAGGGCAGTCTAACAGTGATCTGAGCACTCCCTTGTAATAGATGGTCATGTCAGCAGTTGGTTCCTCCACAAGAGACATAAATACTGTTGTTGGTTTCTTCCAAAAGCTTGTCCATCGGGATTTAGCAGCCAGAAACGTATTGGTGGCAGAAGGACGCAAAATGAAGATTTCTGATTTTGGCCTCTCCCGTGACGTATATGAAGAAGATTCATATGTCAAGAGGAGCAAGGTACAGTGCATATTAAAAACAGTAGTGGGAATTATCATTTAAGTAAGGGAATGAGATTTTATGCTGCATGACTTCAGCACAAACAAAAAAGGTAATAGCTAATTTTAAGCTAGAAAAATTCTCTATAATGAAGAAATAAAAATGAAGCAAAATTATAAACTTAATCAGTGGGACAGTAATATGAATATATATATATGTGTGTGTGTGTCTGTAAAAGACGTATCCTATTTAAGTTACCATTACCATCTCCAACTCTTTCTGTTCATTTGTCAACCAAACTGGTTTATTTCTAATACTCAGAAGTTAATAAAGTAAAAGAAGGGTCACTATGATGTTGTAATGAAAGTATTCAAAATTAATAATGATATAAATTTTTATATCCAGGCAGAGATTGTTAATAACTATGAAAACTGTTTATTAANCGAGAAGTTGTGCTACCTGCTCATCCTTTATATATTTCAGCCCAAGACTGATGGGCCGTTGGACACAGACAAGCCAATCAGGATGGCAGTTTGCCCAGTTTGCCCATATTAGGTGAAGCTGGGCTTTTGTGGCCACCACCCCCAGCTCAGAAGGAGGCGGGGCAGGGGAGGCACAAGCCCACCTTGGCCTTTACAGGTCTACCACGACAGATGTTTAAGGCCTTGGAGCATCTGACATGCAAGGAGAGGCTGATAGACCTGGGTTTGCTTAGCCTGAAGAGAAGAGGGTTCAGGGAGATCTTACTCATGTACGTAAATAAGTGATAACACATCCAGGCTCTTCTCATTATGGCCCTGTCACAGGACAAGATGCTATAAGAGCTATTTTAAATATGAGGAATTCCGTTTAAAGAAAAGAAAAAACTTTTTTACTGTAACAGTGATGGAACACTGGAACAGCCTGCCCAGAGAATCTCCTGTTCCTGAAGATAATCAAAACCTGGCTGGAAATGCTCTCAAGAAACAGCTGTGGCCGACCCTTCTCTGAACAGAGGGGTGAGGTCCCTGTCCATCTCAGTAGTTCTAGGATCCTGTGAAAAATAAAGGGAATGAAGGACAGATCTGCTGCTATTTAAAATCCCGCAGATTTCTTAAAAATGCAATAACTTCCAGAAAGATCCTAATTTCCATAATTGTCACATTTATGCAAAAGATTTGAAGGAAAGAGCTCTCCTAGAAATACTTCCAACTGCGTGAAAGATACCAAATTGTCTGTCACAGGTCAGGGTACATCAGGAGCTAACAGTATCTGCCAGAGGTTATTTAAAGCAATTCTATGTTGCCTGTCACAGTAAATTGTTGTCCGGTATCTGGATACATTTCTTCCTCTCACGGTGCTCATGGCAGGGAGTGATGCTTCAACCTACCAGAACTGTGCAAAGGAAATCTGATGGAACGATGGTTTATTTGGTCACATGAATCCATCCTTGAAAAGAAATGCTTGAGCTTAACAACTTTCAGACTGAGAAGATAAGTTAAGGCTTATCAGTATTTATTTAAATAATATTTATGTAAAAAATAGGGTTAAACACAGCAAGCCAAATCCTGCTTTCTGCCTATTTGCATCTACGTTTCACTGACATCAGCACAACTTCTAGAAAAGTCAGACACAGGCCAGACTGTGATGTTTACCAGTACTACTCTACTCTATTGACTGAGTATTGTTAGATCAGTTGCATCCATGACTAGTTTGAAAGACCTGCCAACAGATTTTTTGGACATGAAAATGTTAGAATTTTATGAAAGTATTTCCATAAATATTGCAAGTTTTCAGTTTAGCTTTTCCTGTTCTTTCAGGACAGTTTGTGTGAATATTTTATAAGCCAAAATAAGTTGTGAAGAAAAAAAAGCCAACACTTTTGGAAGACATGTTCATATGTAAAAGGCCTTTGCTTGTTCGTTTAGCTGTCTTCCGATGTATCTGTTTTACACAGATCTATACCAGTTGGTCTGTATTTTAGGAATCATGCATTTTTATAAAGGCAGTTTAATTTTATTTGGTGGGATGTTGATGTACCAAATGGGTATTTTTCTCTTCTGAGACACTTGTCACTGTAGTATTATTCAATGCCTTGCAAGCATCTGTCTGCTTGCATAGGGAAAGAAGGAAAAGAGGGGAAAAAAAAAAAAAAAAGGGATAAGCTTCAAATCCTACCAAAACAGTTGTATAAGAAGCAAGGCATGTGAATGCTAGTGATATTGTGAAGTCGTGAAATGTCTTGAAAATTCTAGAAAGCTAGATTTTTCAGGAATATCTGGGCAGACTTCTGAGATTTCTGCCAGTACCAACTTGTAGATTCAGTTTAGTAGGCAGTAACCAAACATAACTGTTCAGGTACTGTTCTGAAACAAAAAAAAAATCTTAAATATCTAGATGGTTGCATTTATACATGATGCTGGATATTTATAAGACAGCTCTTCTTTTAATCATCATTCCCCATCATTTTGCATTTGCACATTTTCCAAAATTAACAGGAGGACAAGTATTCATGTCTGGAGAATGTAACTCTTTGGATGCAGCTCTTTATTAAGAAGAAGGTTGAGTTTATCTGACTTAAGCTGATGGCCATCTGGGGGAAAAAAAAAAAACCACACACCACCTTATTGTACATAATTAGATCACTGAAGTGTGTGGAATGAAATTAATTTTTTTTTAATGCCAAATCATCTGGTCCACCAGAAAATATTGAAAGTATGGATAGAGTATCTGTTTTGAAATGCCTTGGGTGTTCCACTTGGAAACTTAATTTTCAGACCAGTAATTGCTTTGTTGCTTTGTTCTCTTCTCCCTCCCAGGGTCGGATACCTGTTAAATGGATGGCCATAGAGTCCCTGTTTGATCATATCTATACAACACAAAGTGATGTGTAAGTGTAAATTCTTGTATTTTTACAGTTTGTGTACTTACTTAAGGAGATGAGGGGAAAAGAACAGATACTGTAAAACTAAGTAGATGAACCTCTACAAGCAGCAGTACTTATGCCTGATTTTCTGCTAGGCAGGATTTTAATACTTTCCAGGCTTCACTTGAAAAAGGATCTGACATTTCACCTTCAGGGAAAATAGTTGTGGCACTTGGTGCCATGGTCTAGTCTCGAGGTCTGTGGTAAGGGGTTGGACTTGATGATCTTTGAGGTCTCTTCCAACCTTGCTTATACTGTGATACAGTATGTACAAATAGGAACCTTTTGATTTGTGCTTCTCAAATAATTTCCATTAACTTTTTACTCTTGTCTATGAAGGTCAGAGCAGATTCAGTGAAAAAAGCCCCAACATTTTCTTGGAAACTCCTTACAAAATGTATTTCCAAATTACTTTCACTCACTTTGCTTCATTTGGAATAAGAAAAGAAAAAAAAGATTGAGATAATTCTCAGGACAATGTTGCCTTTACTTAGGTCCACTTACAGGTCTTTCTGAGTCTCTGTCCTCCTCAGAGCATCTGTTGTTCTGACTTGTGTCTCCACAACGATTTTTTTCCAGAAAAGTGTTAAAATTATTTTAAAAACTTCTTTGTGTATCTTTAATTTTGTCATTTTCTGCAAAACAGATTTGTTACTGTGGTTTGGGGCCAGGGCAGATTGTGTTGCCATGTAACTGCCTCCTCTGTGATTGCTGATTGATCTTCTGGATCCAATACCATTCCTCCTAACTTGTTTTCCTGATGGTTTCTAGTAAGCCCAGGGGCCCATCTCTTGTAAATGTGACGCAACACCACACAAAGATTGCCCAGCTGGCATTGAGCAAGCCTGTTCAGAGTCCTGGGCAGCACGCTGGTGCTGTGCAGCTTTACTGCTTCACCAATCTGGATTAGTATCTTCATGTAAATCCATGCTGATTTACCAGTTTTCTTGGAGATGCCTCAGCTATTCTTAACAGAGCACTGCATTTCACTTTGTAGGTCTGTTTCAATTCAATGGCATAAAAGGTCTAGTATCTGCCACACTTCTAACAGTGCTTTTGACTCACTGGCTAGGTCACCTTCACTACTCATGTCATTATGTGTGAAGTAATCTTAAAGTGTTATCTAGCCCTTCCTAATTTAGCCAAAACCCTACAGAACAGTACTGAGACACACAGAGAGTTGCAGAGCAAATCCTCTCCAGTACTAGAATCACAGAATTTTAGACTTTAGAAGAGACCTTCAGAGATCATTGAGTCCAACCCACCTGCCAAAGTGGGATCAGCTAGGGCAGATCACACAGGAATGCATCCAGGTGGGTTTTGGAAGTCTCTAGAGAAGGAGACTCCACAACCTCTCTGGGCAGTCTGTTCCAGTGCTCTGTCACCCTCACTAAAAAGGTTCCATGAATGCCATTTCAGCAGCAGCCAACAGATAAGTGAAGTTCCTTTTTGCAGTATTCATCGTAATCTTAGATAATTGGACTCACTGAAAAATACTATTCTTTATCTTCGTTTGTGGTGATGCAGTTCTATTTCAGGTGAGCATGTCTACAAATATACCCAACAACCATTCCAATATGCTCTGCTTTTTTCTGATGCCCTGTGTTTCTGTTTTCCAGCTGCTGCTGCTTTCTTTTCCAGCCTTTCTATATAGTTAGTGGTTAGCAGTGTGTAGCAGCACTTCCCAGCATTTACAAAATCCCTTTTTTGGTTCAGAAGTTGATGACATGAGTGGAAAGCTAGCCTACTGTCTTCCTCCTCACATATTTTTATTGCTTGGCTTCTTCCAATCACATTTTTATTCAGCAATAAATACAGCACAATGGGAAAATTTTCATTTCCCATTTTGTCCTCCCACAGTGTTTAATTTGTGTAGAACACTACAATGATTTCAAATCATTACAGCATTCTATTCTTATATGTCCATTTACTAAACAACTTTAAGAAATTATTAATCTAATTCCTCCTCCCATATTTTGTAAAATTCCTCTTAAGCAGATGTATTTTAAAAATAAAACTTGCTGTGCTGCAAAGTTTATCAGTTAATCATGGACAGAATTATAACCTCGTATTAGAGTGTAATTGGCTTCAAAAAGGGTACAAGGAGGCATATTAATAAAGTATATGAAAATGCTATAAATATTCATTAGCTTTCAAGAATGCACAGAGTGATTAAAAATTAATTCAGTGAATGGCAGTAGGGAGAAAAGTGGCAGCACACCACTTAGCACTGTGAGACAATGGCTTTGCTGCCCATTTTGGAAGTTTTATTGCTGTACTTCGGGGGCTACCATTGGTCTTTAATACGTGAGAAGCTCAGGTGGAGTGTACTCAGACAGGAGGTGGCATTTGTGGCTAACGTTTTGAGATGGAAATTTTTACACAAAGCTGTTTGGTTTGGCATTAAATCTTCCCAAAATCTTCTTAGAAGTGGAGTTTTTACAGAAATTACCCAATGATGAGAGCACAAAAGCTAACACTTGTTATAAACTGTATGTAATTTTGCTTCCAGATGCATTCCATTGAGTAGCCCTTTTGAATGATACAGTATTGGCTGTTTTCCTTCATTTTGAACACCCACATTTTGGCAGTTATGTCAGTTGAACACATTCAGAGTAATTTGTAGCTTCTTCATGTCTTGAAAAGCATTCCAGTAAGGAGAGGATAACACTTTTGCCTCTCTTGTCCTGGCCTGCTGTCCAAAACGGACTATTTTAAGCTATCTAAATATTTCCAACCCATTGTACAAGGTCTTTTTGTTCAAGCTCCTCAATAAAGTAGGTTAACAACATCATTAGATCTGTTCTTTTGAGAAAACAGTTTCTTCTGTATTCTGTTCTGTATTAAACTATATTTTAGGCACTAAGTATTTACAGAAAAAAAAATTTCCTCTTCGTTTATCATCTTTAAGAAGAAAATGAAGTCCTGAATGACTGAAATGACTCAAAAGACTAGATAAAATCGAAGGTGTTGCTTATGATTGGAATAAACACTTTGTGCATATAAGAAAGAGAACCTCATCATCAAGACAGCAAACTAGTCCCTTGGTAACTTTTCTAGATTTAGACAATTATTTCTGAACAGGACTATAAGGGCTAAGCAGGGAGGGTAGACTCCTTCTGTATCCAAAGGAGAAACAGGGACATCTCCAATGGCACTGTACGCAAAAAAAAAAAAACATGCCTTTGGGCTGGGCCACCATGGGAAGGGCTTTCTTTTTCAAGCCTTCCCAGAATACAATTAGCTATCTCAGTGGATGAAAGAAGGGTATCCCTTATCTCTGCTGTCTTGGTTTTAATGTTTTTCATGAACAGTGTTTGGGAATGATATACATCTGTATGGCCCCTCTGCCCCAGCAATCGCTTCAATTTGAGTGGGTTTTCAAAACATTACAAAGATATTTGTTTGGTGAAAACCAAACTAAGCTCTTGAAACATACCACTCTAAATAAAATCTCATTTTCTCTTTTTCAGATGGTCATTTGGAGTTCTCCTATGGGAGATTGTAACATTAGGAGGCAATCCCTACCCGGGTATTGCTCCTGAAAGACTCTTTAACCTCCTAAAAACAGGCTATAGAATGGAGAGACCAGAAAACTGCAGTGAAGAAATGTAAGTACCTCTTGACCTGATTAGATTCATGAAATATCTCTTGAATAAATATTTTTTTTAAAAAAGGTTTAAATAAATAGCACATAAATACTGTTCTGTATATCTCAGAGGGATAATCAAAATAGGTAGTACTTGAATATGATGAAATTAGTGAACTGTAAAGCGCAAGAAAAGAATTGCCAAGAGTTCTTGTAGCTACATCCAGACTATTTGTAGGATATTGAATAACACACTTGCCAAACAATTAAAACAGTGTCAATATTCAAAACTTTTGAGAGTTGGGGGAGGAGGAGGAATACATAAAATACAGTGGTACCTGAAATATTCAAGAAAATGTTTCAGTACTTACCTGAAAATGAGATAGGTGTTCCCTCTGTGATCATTGTCTATTAGTTGTCCTGGCATTACACAGGAGAAAATGATACCTTGACCGAGAAACTACACCCTAGAAGACACAAACATTCCATGATTAGATAAACCCGTCACAATTTCTTTACAATTTCTTTACTGTTTGGAGACAGTTCATAAAATTTGCTCATTTATTAAAATACTCTCAATGTGAAATATCTTCTATCTATGGTTCTTCCAATGCATTGGAAGTAAGGCATAGTGTTATGTTCAGCATGGGAATCTGCTTGGTCTTTTAATGGATTCTCAATATGAAGAATGCTTTGGCCACATCCAGGCTGAGAAAATATAGTACAAATAATATAATGTGCTTTTGTCAACACCATATACAGAGAAAGAAACCCCAGCCTTTTCTGAATTTAGGGCAAGGTAGAGGTTTACAAGTGTCACTGGCGAATGTCCTCTAGCAAAGACTTAATTTTTGTGTTTCTTTCATCTCAACAGGAAGCAAGACAGTTCTTCAAACATGTGTTGTATCATTGATTATTACTAAGTTAGGTCACTTGCTCATGTCCGAGTTTGTTTTTCTTATTCAAGCCACATCATAGTTTTCTGACAGGTTCAGATTTCTGTTTTACTCAGAAATTTTTATGACAGGCTTTGAAATTCCATTTTAAAGATCATTTTTCTTGCATTCATTGCTTTACTTAAGAGATCATGGATGAAGACAAAACATGCAATGCTTTCCAACAGCTTTCCACAGTTCATTTAAAAAACTATTTCCAAAATTAGAATACTTTTATGACTAGATTGGTCACAAAAATACTTGGACCTAGAAAAACATGAGGGATGCAGGTTGGAAAGTTATACATTCAGAACTTAGCCAGTGTCTGTTTGATGTTTGCACAACTATAGAACTTAAATTCTGCTCCCTTTCATTTCCACATGGTATGCTATAGAAGGCAATTAAAGACAGAATAAGGATATAAAGTAACAACAATAGAAGTGGTCAAAAGAACACTAGTTTATGTAAATAGTTTAGGTTAGGCTTCACTTGGAAGAAAAGTTTATGGAAACTTTTCAGAGTTTCAACAAAGAACAAAGTTAGACTTTCTGATACAACAGCAGTGATGATACACAAAATTATTCAAAGTCATATGCAAACAAAATCAATTAAAAGTCTGTCATGCTGCCTACACATGAGGTGGTTCTTGGAGAAAGTGAAAATAGTGTTAAGAAACCCAGGACTACAGTCTTTTAAAGACAGCCAAGAGCATCATCATTTGAGCTTTTAAAGATTCATAAAAAAAAAGGCTCTTCTTGTGAGTGACAGTTGTTGATTCAAGGGAATGTTTAATGTAACATGCAACAAAGAGTGATGTGCTTGTGAGTGGCCTTAATGCCACAGTTCAACTTCAGTACTTTAAATAGTTTAAGCAGAAGCATGACGCACTTCTAACAATTTTGTGTTTTGTCTCACCTTGTGGCGGGTCACAGGTACAACTTGATGTTGCGCTGTTGGAAGCAAGAACCCGATAAAAGACCAACATTTGCTGAGATCAGCAAGGAACTAGAGAAAATGATGGTGAAGAGTAGGGTAAGTGTGCAAAAACATGAGTTTTTGAAAGTTTGTGTGATCATTTCAGTTTCAATATACAGAAATGATAATTTTTTTTAAAAGCAAAGTACTTTACTCTTCATGAAATTTTGACACATTTACACATCTAGTTTTATCCAAATGCATCCAGCTTTTTGAGAGCAGTGTCTTTGGTGACTTCAACCCTAAATGCAGATGAGTTATCACTAATCTGTCTATGAAAAATTATTCTTACATTGCACTCCTAAATTCATAATCCTAGGCAGCTCAGAATAATGCAGTATTTCCTGACTTAGTTATGATGATAGCAACAGATACAAAAGCTGTATAATTCCACCACTCTTACTTTAAAGCTATCATATTCCTGTATAGACTTTTTTTGAATAAATGGATGCTGAGGTCTAAGTCCAAGTTGCATATATTTATAAAGCATATACATACCTACTTGTACAGAAACTTTTTTTTTTTTTTCATTTAAAAAATCTACTATTTATTGGATGGGGAGCAGTTAAAACTGAAAAACTGAGGAAATGCAGTGACCATTACCAGATGATCCAAAGGCTGGAACACCTCTTCTATGAGGATAGGCTTGAGGGACTTGGGGCTGTCCAGCCTGTAGAAGACTCTGGGGCGACTGTATAGCTGCCTTCCAGTATCTGAAGAGATCCTACAGAAAAGCTGGAGAAGGACTTTCCATAAGGTTGTGTACCGATAGGACAAGGGGGAATGATTTTAAGTTGAGGGAGAGTAGGTTTAGACTTGATCTGAGGAAGAAGTTTTTCAGTATAAGGGTGGTGAGACTCTCAAACAGACTGCCTAGGGAGGTTGTGGATGCCTCCTCCCTGGGTGTGCCTAAAGCCAGGGTGGATGAAGCCTTGAGCTGCACGCCCATGGCAGGGAGGTTGGAGCAGATGATCATTAAGGTCCTTTCCAACCTAAGCCCTTCTGTGATTTGAGAGTGTGATGGCATTTACACAGGGTGGAAAAAAGACTAATAACCAAATGGAAACAATTTTGTTTAGAATATAAAACAAGTTCTAAATCAAAAATAGCAAAGTGAAAGGTCTAGGCCAAACATTAAACCACTAACTTGTCAACCACGAACTAACAGTTGCTGAGAATTAGTATGCAAACAATCTGCATGTCCAGTGAGAGACCTGTAACACAAAGGCTGGCAAGTTTTGCGAAATTTTAATTATAATTAAAACCAAAGTCAATCCAAGATACAGCTTGACTAATTAGTTGATTTTTTTTTTTCATTCAGAAGAGCAAGAAGAAATTCTTAGTATCTATTAATTTACAAGAATGGGTAACTGCAACTTTTAAAAGATCAAGTTCAATAAATTTCCAAAGGAAAAGCTATTTTGAAAGGGAAAATTATATTTCGGATTAGTTGAAAATGCTTCACATTTCATTTTTCTTGCATCAAAGCAATTCAGCAGCATAGACGAAAAACTATGAGTTCTTAACACTTGACCTAATTATTCGATTTGAGAACAGTACCAGCAAAAGGTTTATTTGGCAATATTTACACAACTGATTTTATACATGGTTATGTAAAAGCTTTCATACAATGACGAGAAGATCTGAGTACCTTCACCTTTAAGCACACACGTGTCTATAGAATTTTTCATATTTTATTATACGTGTCTCTATATATCTATATATAGATACATACCAGGAACACCAGAAACTGAAGGTCAAACAAATTAGTTAGTACAGCCCTTTAACTTACTGATTATTTCACTGATATCCAGAAATAAATAAGGGAAGTTTTAATATGTCTCTGGTGTGTCTAGTGCATTTACAAATCAGGTGCTTCCAGAGATGCTATAGATGCAGAAAGGGAGAGTCTACTCAAAATGCCATGGTGCTATCTATAGACAAATGCAGTGGGGTCTGTAGTTAATTGTACTGAAGAAACCAGAAGCTCATTTAGCTTTTATACCTAATCAGAAATGCTGCTGGACATGTTAACCCAGCTTGTTCTGTCTTCACTTCCTAGGACTACTTAGATCTTGCGGCTTCCACACCTTCCGATTCCTTACTTTATGATGATGGGCTCTCAGAAGAGGAGACACCACTCGTGGACTGTAATAATGCTCCCCTCCCTCGAACCCTCCCTTCCACATGGATTGAAAACAAACTCTATGGTAGAATTTCACATGCATTTACTAGATTCTAGCAACACAAAAAAAAAAAAAAAAAAAAAAAAAAAAAAGAGATTTTTTTCTTCTGCACTGTTCTCAGACTCTGTAACCCCATTACAGTGTTTCTTGTCTGAATGAAGCCAATCAAAATTTGCTTGGAAGCTTCTTTTGGGTTTTTTTGTTTGTTTGTTTTTTGTTTGGGTAAATGTTAAAGTCTGCATCAGGATCATCCTTTAGTCATTTCTGCAGCTGTGTTTAAAATAAATGTTTTTAAAAGGATGTGAAAATAAGTGATATGACTAGGTATCATACAGTAAAAGAAAAAAAAAAAAAGATCAGGGAAGTATTCTCAGGGGAAATATAAAATGCTAATGAGTATCTAATTAAACTATCCTATTGAGGGAGGTTAGGAACATTTGAAATATGTTAGATTCTACAGCTCTAATTTAAGCAATAGAAGTTTTGGGGTTTTTTTTCTACTGTTTTTTGCTATCGCTCAATGATAAAACCCACCTGCAACATTTTTCATTCATCAAGATGGATTTCTACATTTCAGCTGCTGTTAATGCATTCTGGATCCATAAGCTGAAATGTCTTGTTAATGTATCATAGAATGAAACCAGAGTATTAATATACAGAAGGTAGAAATACTGTATATAAGTATTATAGACAGACTAAATCAACCTGTAAAGTTCTTCAAAAAATTGAATAATGGGCATTTTGAAAATACACTCAGCTGTTTTCACGTCCTTTGATTTAGTATGAAAATGTCAGTACTATACCTTGATTGAATGATGTAGCAAGTGTTTTTAAAAAGAACATATGCTTTCATATTGTGATGGTGAGATGGACAGTAAAAATGGTTCTTGCCAAAACTCCTACATTTTGTCTCCTGATTAAATATTCTATGTGTTTTTAGATATTTACTAACATCATAGATTTTTTTTTTTCTTCTCATTCTTCAAGCAGTATGACTTTTGAAAAGTTGTATCTTTTAGCTTAAAAGTTGCCATCAAGACATGGCTTTGGGTCTATTTTTGATCTATACCCTAGCTATAATTTTGTTTAATAGGTTCTCCTAACTCACATTCACTTTGGGGCACTTAGTGGCCAGATTGTTAAAAGAATGCAGTAACAGAAAAAGTTGCCACCGAGGCTGTTGGCAGATGCCGAATGCTTAATAAGCAACAAAATCATGTTTCTGTTTTTTTGAAAATCTTCACCCTGGTATGGTTCTCTGCTTGTACAGTTGGATCAACATGGTACTAAGCACTCCACATCCATTTTGGTGATCATTTGTGCCTAAACTGAGAGGCAGTTACTGGACTCAATGCAAGTAATTAGATGCTTGAAATACATGTTTAAATGCTGAATCAAGACAAGAGTGCTCAGGACTTTGTTGGACTTTACTCAGTTGTGCTCCTGGGATTTCCTAAAATTAAGCAGGGGATCCCTGGTGAGGGTGTGAGAGTGTCCCTGAAACCTCACTGAAGTCAAAGGGAAGTCGCCCATTTAAGTAAATGGAAATACTCTCAGTCGTTGGAATGGACTTTGGATCCTGTCCCAAACAGGTTTATTAATTCTTGGAGCACTTCCTGTACAGCAAGAACTTCCTTTTGCAAAGCAATATATTGCCACATGATTGTTAAAAAAGGAAATTATGGAAAGTTGGAGACTCGTCAGAAGAAAAATTATTCGTTTTTTATTATACACTGTGCATGCATGCACAATTTTTTTTTTTTTTTTTTTTTTTTTTTATCAAACAAGCACTTTATTTTTTCTGGGGTTTTGCCTACATCCGAATTTGTGCTTCAGGGATTTTGAAACATAATTTATATGTATTGATTTGGGACAAAATCCAGTGGACTGGCTTGAAATATTGAAGGGAGTTTTGCCAAGGGCCTTACTGTCTGCACATGAAGTTATGGTTCTTCAGTGCAGAAAAAATTATCTGTTTTCATTTTTAGGCATGTCATACCCGAACTGGCCTGAGGAGAGCCCCGTTCCACTCACAAGATTCGATGGCACTAACTCTGTGTTTTCAAGATATGCAAATGATAGTGTATATGCTAACTGGATGGTTTCACACTCAGCGGCAAAATTTACGGACAAGTTTGATAGCTAAAATTTTCTTTGTGAAAGGTAACGGACTCCTGAGGGGAACAAAGATGCAAAGAATGGAAAGTCCACTGGCTCATTCTTTGTACAATCAACAATTAACTTTCAAATTGGCAAACCCTTTTATTGGTAGCTTCTAAAATGTGTTACAAATGCTGAAGGCTAAAATTGGTGATTTCCCCTTTCAGAAAACATATCAGGCTGGATAAGAGTCGTAGTTCCAGTACTTCTTCCCAGATTGGTATTTTGCATATGGTTCCACTTACTGCAAATGGCCTTGCACTTAATTCTTTCTTTATTTTAGACTTAACTATCCTGTGTTACAGCTTTCTCAGATGGAAAAATGTACTTGAACTACTACTTTTATAGTGGCTGTTTTCATACAACCACTTGATCTATGTAGGAAGCACAAACAATATATGGAAGGGAGGGGGGAAACAGGGTCCCAAATTACTGAGCTTGCTATCAAATGAGAAGTGTTACGATGGTGTCAGCACTAACAAAACCAGTATCTTGGTTTGGAAGTAAACATTAAGTAACTCAGTAGAGGACTTAAGATTCAACATTTGAAGTCTTGTAAAATGTATTGTCTTGTCTTAATGAGAAGAGAGTTTGTTTCACTAGTTTTAACTTCTCTTACCTTTAGCACAATGAAGATAAGTTTGATACAAGATAAGCTGTAGAGACTGATGGCAATCAAGAGTGTTCATCTGACACAATTTATTTTCCATCAACTACATCTTACTACTGTTAAAATGTAGAATCTTGTACAATCATAATTCCTCTTATGAGTTCGGAATAGAATGTACAACATCTTTAGATTGAATTCAGATTAGATTTTGTTTGCAGTCATGTTCAGTGGATTGGAGTCCTCTCATCTCTAAATTGGATACACTGCCATACACAGTACACTAGCATGATGTAACTCCAAATAAATCTTTTGCTTTGAAACGAGTAAACAACACTTGCACAGCAAAATTGGTCTAAAACCCTGCTGTTCATCAAACTGTACAGGGAAAATGTCATCAGGATTTGTTATGGTGAAATATAAAACTGTTGTGCTTACAACACTGACTTGATGTGCTGGAGAATGAGCAGAATGTGGATCATGTGTTCTATGTGGACAAGTAAATGATCAGCACTGTTTTTACTTATAATCTAATAGGGTTAAGGATTACTTTTTGTTTGCTACAGATGTTGGGACATAAATCCCAAGTGACTTCTTGTTAGCATTGTGATGGTTGTTCTAAATAATCCAGTTCTACCAGAGCTTGCTCCTGTCACATACAATCCAATTTAGCTGTTTTCAAATGTTGTTTTGTGTATCTTTGTTGCCATTAAACTCTGTGATTTCAGAAATGAGAGTCAAACTGCCAAAACCTGAAAACAGATGTTCACCTTACAAAAAATGGTATATAAAGTGCCACATTGGAATTTAAACACTTTCACTGTTGGGTATCATACTTGATCCTGTCCTGGTTTCAGACAAGCACTAAGCAGTGTGATTTTTTTTTTTTTTTTTTAATTTTCTTTTCTTTGTACAAACATTTGCCATGTTGTGTAATGCTTATGTACAGTGAACAGATAAGGCTATGTATACAGTTGTGATAGAACGGTGATCTTCACTGGCATGACACAACTGTCAGAATGCACACTTCTAAAATAAATGGCAATGAAAATTAAGCCCATTTTTATATGGGCTTTTTTTGTTTTGTTTTTCTGTTGAAAGATCTAAAAAGAAAGGAAAAAAAAAAAACAGAGAGAGAAATGGCATTTTCAGTTAACTTTTTGCTTTGTCCAATCCTTTTCCTGTATTTTATATCTGTAAACAGCAATTCTTTATTTGCCTTGAGCAATCAAGGCATTTTAAGATTTTCACATTTTTTCTTAATTTTTCCTTAAATTAAGAATTTCTTTTTATCGGCTGTCTTCAGCAACAGTGTTCACCTGGGAGATGCATGGTGCCCTAAGAAGCCCTGCAACACCACTTCTGTACAGTAGGTGAGTGGGGTAGTAAATGATGCTCAAACAACCAGCAGATGTGGAAAGTACTCTCTATTTTAGACTTCCAGCAGAAGTCAATGCTTCGACCATTAATTCCTATGAAATATTTCACTAACAGTTATTGTCACCTATGTTACCAGGCATAGATTATTCTTATAAAATGCATACATTTCATAATTATAGTTGTCATACAAAATTACTTGTATTAAGTGCAGCTTAATGACAAATTCTTAACAAGTGTTTCCTAGTCCAACTATTTTGTCTCCCTTCTTGTTCATGATTGCTGGTGAGAAATAGATGATTACTTTCAAGTATTCATGTCTTCTGCACACACTATTTTTGTAACTATTTTCCTTGAAGTGTTTCCTCTTTGTTCTGTGTTGCCATTAGTCAGAATGGTGACAATCTTGTTTCGGTTCCCCATGAGAGATTAAATATACTTCCCATGTGGGAAAAAAGTGATACTGCAGATTATTATTTGTATTGGTGCCAGAAATACTTATGTGCTTGGCTGTCCTGAGGAAAGCAAATGCAAAAGGTACAGATGACTCACCTAAATATACAAGTTGGAGGGAATAACTTCCTCAAAATTTTTGCTAGTATTTTCTAAATACCCACAGAGATGACATGGTTTACCTGGCCTGTGCTCTCCGTTGTGACAAACAGGGGAGAGGCTGAAGCTCGTGTTCCTTCCAGTCATTACAGCAGCACAAGGGAGTCATTGTAATATTTGTTACTACAAACTTTTCCAGAGGTATGAAATTCAGAAAGTCTAATATTGAAATGAAGTGGGTTTATCTGCAATTTGTCATGCAAAACTTGCATGAATCTCTACAGTACACTCAACTGGACCGAAGTAATTCTCAAAAATGGACAGTAGAAACAAGTGGCTATTCCCTGATGTTTTATAATCAATCTTACATGACTAATACAAGCCTCAAAATATATCTGAAAAGAGTATTTCTACTGTAACTTTTTAAATTTAAAAAAAATTACTTATTATTTTGAAATGCTTTGTTTCAAAAGTCAGGCCACCTAAAAGCCCCATGTCTCTCATTGCAGCTACAATGATAAATGTGTAATAGAATACTAGAGATGACATCCAGCAGCAGCAGCTCCTGGGTATCCAGGAAGCATTCTCCATAAACATGCTGCAGATTGTCCAAAGCAAGATGAATGGTTTGGCTTTTTCAGCCTAAACTATCTTACTGTAAAAAGCCCAAACCTTATGATTGCCTACAGATGTACAAAAGTATGTAAAATCTTAATAAGAAAACCTAAGTTGTTGAGGTCCACTGCATCTAACTTCTATAATTTAAGTAGCCCCTCTGAAGTTAGTGGGATGTTTTGTGAATAAATTATTCACAAACATTTGCTGGTCTAAAACTCAAATGTTCCAATAGACTGCTAGCAAAATTACAAAATATATTAGCAAAATATGGACAAAGTAGTAACAGTTTGGGTCTAGCACAACACTATAACTTGTCTCTAGAAGCAGGTACTAGACAGTAGAAGACTGGTAAGCACAAATACCTAATTTATATCTAAAAGAGACAATTAATGAAATATTTTTCAGTATTTATCAAGTTCTTCAGTAAAGATGAGTTGTTCATGCAAGCTGTGTTTCATATTTGTTTCTCATTTCTTATTCTTTGGGACAGCAACTTGCATCTTCCAGTTATGAGAGAGATAGGTTCTCTTAATGCATTTTGAGAAGATGAATAATTCTTCTCTTTATCTGGTGGGGTTTTTGACTTTACCTGGCTTCATAAAGGGTTGCATAATATCTCAACGCAAGAAGTTTCTTGCTAAAAATCTAAATTTTTAGCTGTCATGAAAGTTTATTTCCAAAATTAAGTAAGAAGGCTTTCCCTACATGAGTACAAACAGGTATACTTCTCTTAACCTCATTTGAAATAGTTTCTTTCTTTGGACTAATAAAGTACATTCCATAAAAATCTAACTTCATCTCATCTGGAAGCTCTTTCATGTTGATTACAAGCCAGCCTTAAATCATAGAGCATAGAATGGTCCAGGCCACAAAGGACCTCTAGAGGTCATCTAGTCTGGCCCCCTGCAGTCAGCAGGAACATCCCCACTAGACCAGGTCACTCTGGGCCCTGTCAAGCCTCACCTTGAATGTCCCCAGGGAAGGGGCCTCAATCACCTCCCTGGGCAACCTGTTCCAGTGCTCCACCACCCTCATAATAAAGAATTTGTTCCTGACATCCCATCTAAATCTGCTCTTCTCAAGCTTGAACCCATTGCCCCTCATCCTGTCACTGCAGGCCTTTGTAAACAGCTTCTCTCCATCCTTCCCATAGGCCCCCTTCAGGTACTGGAAGGCTGCTATTAGATGCCCCCAGAGCCGCCTCCTCTCCAGACTGAACAACCCCAGGTCCCTCAGCCTGTCCTCACAGCAGAGGTGCTCCAACACTCTGATCATTTTCATGGCCCTCCTGTGGACCCACTCCATATGAATCATATCACAGTATCACAGTATAAGCAAGGTTGGAAGAGACCTCAAAGATCATCCAGTCCAACCCATTACCACAGACCTCGAGACTAGACCATGGCACCAAGTGCCATGTCCAAACGTGCCTTGAACACCTCCAGGGACGGTGACTCCACCACCTCCCTGGGCAGCCCATTCCAGTAGCGAATGACTCTCTTGGTGAAGAACTTTCTCCTCACCTCGAGCCTAAACTTCCCCTGGCACAGCTTGAGACTATGAATGATGTAAGAGCATTGTAGTTGTACTTTACATGTCAAGAAATAACTTTGCAAGTTTCTCTACTAGAGGAGAATGAAAGAAAAGTATGTACATCTCCAGAATAGTGAGAAAAATTTTGTATGTTTTGAAGTCAATGACAATGCAATGATTGTTGTCATTGGGTATCAGACTGACAGTTTGATTTTATCCTTGCCAATATAAGCAAATGTGTACTAACGTAACAAGAAAGGTTTACCTTGCTACGAGAAAAGCTTTCTGTCTAATCAGATACTCACAGAAGTTTGTAGAACTTCAGACTATTTCTCTTTCAAGTGTTTCTGTTTGTTTTGGATTTTTTAATTGGTTCCCAAACAGAAAGACAAATTGGGTGTTCACAAAGAGGTCAGCTTTGACCACCTCACATCACATCACATCCCTAATAAACCCCTGTTGATTTTAATGGAGAGAAAGTATAGCCAATGGGCAAATCTTGACTCAAAATACCAGTATAAAAGATATTTATTCAATCAAAATGTTCATGTAGTGGAAAGAACCACTTTGCTGCATAGTCAGAATTACTGAATATGTCTGTGCATAGACACAAGTTTTAAAATGTGAGCAGGGTATGAATATAAAGAGAGTCACTTTTCCTGCCTGATCTGTAGCTAAGGGGTAGGGTCAATAGGTCAGTTTAGCCCAGCATTTTGTATAAATCTCCTTTTGTATTTAACAGACAACATCCAAATAAGAAGTTAGGGACCTGGGGAGGGGGGATGCTGATACATCAGCTTCATTTTGTCACCCTATCTGCAAGAATTAGCAGAAGCAGATACTATGATAGCTTTTTTTTTAATTTCACAAATGCGTTGGCATGTCCCAAAAGATCCCCTGACTGGAAAGCATGTCTGTTGTAGTGAAACTAGGGTTTATGTTTTTCATAATATTCTCTTGAGCATAAACCAACTTATCTAGAGCCTTCATTTTAGAATAATGTTTGCAAAGTATTTTATGAATATTGCAGGGAAATACGATTTCAGTCTATCATAACACTGGTGCCAAAACAGTCATGGGTTTGCTATATAACACATTAGCACCACGTTGTTGGACAAGGAGTCAATGAATGACTGCAAAGAGCAATTGTGTGGTCTCTCTCAGCTATATCACCTCACTATTCCATTACTACTCATCTGATCTAGATTAAAGACATTTACCCATAGGAGACTTTTCCATATGCTGAAGTCTTCAGGGACAGAAGGATTTGGGATGGTGAGGAGACAGGGACCTGGTGTGAGCAGACAGAACTGGTAGAAGACAACTGTGCTGTTTCTCAGGCACAGGTCACACAGAGGAGGCCTTACAGGGAGGCTTGCCAAGCAGCACAGGTCCAGTCTTGCACTCATGTTCATAAACCATGCAATGTAACAAAAGCAGTATAAAAGTTACAAAATGAAGGTTCCCTATATTTAAAAGTGTAGTCTTGTTCTGAACTGAGAAGCTAATGTGTTAGACACATCCACTGATGTTGAGACAGGTGATACTTTATGAACATGATGTGGCTTGTGATTGTGCCAAGAGCTCTGAGACTGTGACAAAAAGATAAAAGTTATCCTTACATAGAATCATTTAGGTTAGAAATGACCTTTAAGATCATCTCATGGGGTTGTAGCTAACACATCATCTTCCCACAGAAAGCTGTAGCCGTTAAAACCCTGTGACACTTCTAACACTGAGTACTCACTGTTAACCAATCTGTTTATACAATTCTCTCTGAATATGCAATTATTACTAGGCAGAAAAGTTTCAATTTTTAATTTCAACAAATTCCCTGCAACAAAAGTTTAGAAATCCCAGAATAAACTTTTTGCATCTTTAGGGGCTTCTGAGATACGAAACAGATTCAGCCTGCATTGAGACACAAAGCAAGCACATACACATTTCTCTAAGTTTCTGCCTTGTGGTGGTAGACATTTCATTTAGAACTCAAATTGGACTACTAAACTTGAATTTTCTAAGCCATAGATGGGAATTCCTGTACAATTGGACAGAATGGGTATCAATCCAACATTGCTGTTTCCAGTATGACTTCTGCATTCCACAAGTCACATAAGTACTTGTTAAAGTCCTTATATAATTTTTCAGTTGTTCAGCACTGACATGATCATAGTTGAAAGTTTGACGTGAGCGCTGATATTCATTTGCAACATGTGCTATTTTCATAGCTCCTTGCCAATGCAATTTCCTGTCTGAATTTACTATGCTTAAGGATGAAAGTATTTTAATTTTTTAAATAAAACTAAATCAAATGAACCTGTATTATAAGCATTTGCTTTGCTAAGTTCTTGCTTGTCTATATTTAGGTAAATTTGAAGGTTATTTTAAGAAGAAAAACCAAACCAACCAACCAAACAAACAAAAAACCCAAACCAGAACAAAACCAGCTTTGGAGATTTTGTGAAAAAGAAAGCTGCAGCCCAGTGAAAATCAGTAAAGAGTGGGATACGCTGATTTTACTTGTTTACCAAACTGCTTCCAATAACAATAATATGCATTTGTTCAAGAGATTTGGAGTAACTTCACCTTACATATGTTGGGAATGAAAATGTCAAAAGGGTGGAATCTCAGGTTAAAGGTTGGTTGATGTTACAGACATGGAGGTTGCTTGAGAGGGCTCCCTTCATTCCTTAAGAAAGATGGTAAAACCATCTTAAGTAGATTGAATGGTTTGGAAGAATATTGTAAAGACTGAGATGTGGGAAAAGCCTATGGAAGTGTCCAGGAGACCAATACCAGACTTACACTTTATTTCGTATAAATATATATGTAGCTTTTCAATAATTAGCCATCAAGAAGCAAGAAGAGTTCACTCTTCTCAAGACAGTTTTTGTCTGGTCAGGACTGTCAGTAATTGATTTGACAGGAAAAGAAAAGAATGATTCTGCTAACAGGAAGAGAGAGACTTTAGCCTTGAGTCAGGTTATCATTTGGATGCTTACTTAACTGGATTTCCTGTGCATAGAGGCGTTCTGAACAGTGGGCTGCTCCAAACATAGCAAATGCATAGAAAGGCATCAAGTTTATGCTGAATATAAGTACTTTTATTTTGAAACATGAGATTTGGAAGTTTGCTCTTCCAGTATTATTTGTTAAAATGATCTGTGACAATTTCTTAAATAATGAAAGGATGATGTGGGCTTTTGTAAAAATGCTACTGAGAATATTTTAATTTATACTGAAAGACATTTATTACCATTTTTATATGCACAAAGAGAGCAAACAGATTATAAGAACTTGTCATCAGAGACAACCTTTTAACCAAACACAAATAATGCTTATTGAATCATTCTGACTTGCTTAACTGAGCCTCCATTAGGATTCACTTACAAACACTAAAATAAAGTTTTGAAACAGAGCTTAAACTAGAGCTTACTCACAGCTACCATTTCAAACGATAATCGTGTATTTATTAGGCAACACATAACAGAACACTATTCATGCTGGCATACCTTGAAATGGAGTAATGTGAATAGCACATATTATCTTTACTGCTGTAAAAGGCATCAAACACACAGCAAAGACCTTGTCATGCAAGATCTGAACAAAGCTCAGGGAAGCAGGGGAGGTACAGTAATGTACCACATTCCAACAGAAAGCATGCAAAAAGCACCTGCTCTCAACAATTAAGCAGCACCTCCTCATGTCCCAGGTCTCTAGTTAATCTGCATATTGGAGTTAAGTTTAAAAACTGAGATTAGAACTTTCAGCCTACTTGCTTATTCTGTGCAGTCCCATGGTGGCTCCCCATTTGCAGCATTACATTTGCTGTGTCCAGACCTCCCTCCAGGGAGGTTGCTGCTGGCCTGGGAAGCCTGGGGTAAAAAGTTGTGACAGTTTGCAGAGGTGCTGCTGGCAGTTACCCATCTGAGTGAAAGGGATACCCAAGGACCCTTTCCTTTTGACACCACCTCCTCCTTTCAAAACTCCAACACCGTTAAGTTTTCCACATGTAAATAGCCTATGTGCAGAGGTAAAAGTAAGCACCATCCTAATCACCAGTTTCACCTCATGTCTTTCTATTAGCTGGAGAATTCAAGACATGCTGCTTGTATTTAGCCCAGGTCTTGTAGCCAGCCTGTACAACTGTAGTTATCAAGCAACAGATCTGTGACCAAGAGATCAAAATTGCAGATGTTGGCCCTACACATTCACAAAATTATCAGCAGTCCGTTAGCATTCACAGGTTAGGCTGCCTTTTTTTTTAAAAACCTGCTACACTGGCAAAATCTTATAAATTGTATTTGTCTGCATTCATAATGGACATCCTCATGTTTTGAGTTTATGTCAGGAACTTCAACACAGCCTGCTCGCAGCCTCTAAGATGACTCAATTGCAGAACAGTCAATCTAAAAAACTTTTTATCTCTGTGCTTATGCTGTCACAGATAAGATTTGTTTTTGAAAATAGTACAAATCATTGCTTGTCTAGCAGTCACAGAAGTGGTAACTGACATGCTTGAAATTTAAATCAAGAATAAAAATGGAATAGAGATGTCACTTATAAACATTCAACTCTATCTAGTAAATACTTCTGAATCTTACATTCCGTAGTTTAAATGTGGTGCAGACAGATGAGGTCTCTCTCATTCTAGTTCTAAATATAGGAACAGGAAAGAAGAAGCAGGAACAGATTTTCCTTGGTCTTGAGAAGGAGCAGGAACAAATTAAATTATTTTTTAAAGTGTCTTGCTAGTGAGATTTCCTATGATTGCATTTCTAATGTAAAATATTGCTCTGCATTTGGAGTTTCGTTTTATCAACGGATGTCATCTATTGCAAGAGATTTGCAAAAGCTTTGTTAGCAAAGCTTTTCCTTAACAAAGACAAAACAATTGTTACAAGTTGCCACTGTTTTTCATGCTCAACAGGAACAGATGTCAATTTCTGTGAAAAATTAAGCCCAGTATTTTCAACTCCTTAACTGAGGTAGTTTGTTGGTTGTGGTTTTTTTTTTTCTGGTTGCCTCTTGATATTCTGTGGTACTCAGGAGGCTTCCCTCTTGCCTAGGGAACAGTGCACATTCTATTTTCCTTTAGCGATGTTTCACACTGTTTCAACACTGTGAGAGTTACTCAGTCCTTGATAGTAAAGTACTACTAATCCAACTTGTAATGTGATTTTATTATTATTTACATGCCATTTTATTGAAGGAATAGTTTACAAATACATAAAACGTTGCACTTAAAAACATTTTAATGATGTATATGCAACAATGCATGGTACCAGAAGTAAGAGAAACAAACACAACTTTTTAATGAACTACCTGCCTGCAGTTTGGACTCAAAAGTAGGGAGAACTTTTCAGGGCAGTGACAAAGTGTGTAGATAACACCACCAGGAAACCCCTCCAAACTGGAGTAGAAGAGACCGATATTGCCAAAAATGGGCCAACATGCACTATGGACAATGATCATATGGTAAGTTTTTTTCATCTCTGGTTCTATCTATTGTACAAAGAAATGAATGTCAATTTTGTATTAACTGTTTGCTAACCTGTCAGCATGGAAGACCATCTCTGTACTGTATTTTCCTCTAGCTTTGTCTTTGTGTGGAAGGTGATGGTGGGTTTTTTTTGGCCGCTGGACAGGCCCAGCGTGTCCAAGAAACTATGCAGTAAAACATATTAAATACTGACAAATATTTTGTACAAAACATGGAGCATCTCAGATTAAGGAAGTCGAACCTGTATTTAATAGATAGTCTCTGAATAACTTGAGGTTTGGTGCATGAGGTTTTCAAGTACAAAAAGCAACCCAATCAGATAATCAACCAAAATACCTTGATAATTTATAGTTATTGTCTAAGACAGGGAGTGCTCATGAAAGATGGTCTGGATGAAATCATGTAACTCACTTCTATTTCTGCATCCTAGACAATGAAGTCTACCGCTCAAAATAATTTAAAAGGATTGATTTTAGATAAATTACTTTTTAGTTTTAACAGGTTACTGGTTCTGCAATACTGGAATAAGGGGTAAAAAACGGACTAATATTTTTTGTATTTCGCATAACATTGAGTCTTCTAGTCAAAGTCCTCCTAATTTTTCTGTTCCAGGTAGAGAATTGCTTGGACTTTGTTTCATATTTGCTTTATAGTTAATGTATTTGTGGCAAAATAGAACCAGAATGGTAAGGTTGGAAGGGATCTCAAGGATCATCTAGTTCAACCCCCCTGCCATAGGCAGGGACACCTCCCACTAGTACAGGTTACTCAAGGCCTTGTCCAACCTGGCCTTGAACACCTCCAGGGAGGGAGCAGCCACAACCTCCCTGGACAACCTGTTCCAGTCCCTCACCCCCCTCACTGTAAAGAACTTCCTCCTAACATCCAGTCTAAACCTCCCCTCTGCCAGGTTAAACCCATTGCCCCTCATCCTGTCATTACAAGACCTTGTAAATAGTCCCTCCCCAGCCTTCCTGTAGGCCCCCTTCAGATATTGGAAGGCTACTATAAAGTCTCCTCGAAGACTTTTCTTCTCAACTCTCTCAGCCTGTCCTCATAAGAGAGTTCATTTTTGAAAGATGCCTAAAGCATTTCTTAGTATCATTAGACAGAAGCTATACAGTGAAGGTGTCTTGGAAGAGAAGTAAACCAATGTAGAATTCCAGCACTACATACATGAATTACTTTCTCTAAGTGCTGTTACTGTTTAGTCTGGTGTGATACCCTGATGCAGTTGCAAGTGAGTAGTGCATCCCTGGACGTATGACCCATTGTGACTGCCAGAAGAAATAAGGCTGAGAAATGTATCAGCCACCATGCAGGAACATTGCTGCTTTCAGATGGAGAAGGCAGCAGAGACAGGGCACTCAGCGTAGCTCCCTGCAGTTCCCCTCCTGCTTTCCTAATATTCCACAGCACAAACCACAGTCACACCTGCACTTCTCCTATCTAATGTTTCTGGGATCCATTTGCTACCATCAGAGCTCAGTAAACATTTCTTGCTAACAAGTTGCTAACTTGCTGCTAACTAAATAATCACTACTCAAATTAAAAACAAATGGACTATAGTAAGAAAAAAATCTTTTTCAGGTAGTTAGTAGATAAAATTAATCTTACTTACCTACAGCTGTGATTATCTTGATTATGTTTTTCAATCAGATAAAATTATTTTCATGAATGAGTAAAAAAAAATGAGTAGTCTGCATTAATGTAAGAAAGAACTATATAAATTTAAACTTGATATAGTCTGTACAGTTATTTTCTAACATAAATTTCTGAAAAGAAGTAATTTAACAACTGTGATCTCAAAACAACAGGAAAAAAATTTATGAGATCATAGAAATTATATCCCTCCAGGTCCAAAATTCAGTGCATTATAATACTAAAGAATTTGTTTGATACCAAACCATAAATACATGCAGTCCTTCAGCATTCAAACATGTAGAAGCCAAAAGCATTACCAAAATTTCACAATGATGCAAAATAAAGGGAACAGAAACAATAAATATAGGAAGGCTACTGTATTGCAGTTGCTCTGGTATGCTGGTATGAAGTAAACTTATGTATGTGCTTTCTCTCCTAAACTCACTGCAAGTCAAAAAAACAATTTCTGCCTCTAAAGCACTCAAGTAAAATTTCCAAGACCTTCTGAGCACCTTTGAAATTCGTTGTAAGGGCCCCCTGATGATAAGATTGTAATGGTGTAGTTTTTTACTACGGGAGGTAGACACAAAGTAGCCCTAGGTCAGCCTTTCAGTGACCTAGCTGACACTTAAGCTATAGTGTTGTCAGCAGCGCCTGAGGTCAAGGTCAGCACTCCCCAAGCCAGACAGAAGTTAATTCTACCTGTAGTGTATTACTTCTTCTATCACTTCTGATTTCATAGCCCACAGCTGTGGTATTTTAAGGGAAGAAAATATAAATCTGGATTACTAAACTACTGTAGGATGATTTATTTCAGGCTATTAAAAATTCTTTATGCTTTTGGTTGTGTTGTTCAGTATCTGTTATAATTTAAGGACAAAGGGACTTCACATCAGTAAGGCTGAGCTGTGCTATTTGACAAAAAGCCCTGTGTGCAGGCAAACTAATGACTATTGTTTGGCAATTAAAGCTCTGAATTTTCAGGCAGGATAATGGACCATTTTTCTTATTCCACATAC
The DNA here is from genome assembly GCA_013399055.1 of Ramphastos sulfuratus. Lineage (NCBI taxonomy): Eukaryota > Metazoa > Chordata > Aves > Piciformes > Ramphastidae > Ramphastos > Ramphastos sulfuratus. The sequence continues at coordinate 199,928 of WBNM01046155.1, forward strand.
CATTTCATTTTGGCTCGAGAGAATAAGAGAACAAAAAATACCCACTGTTGAAAGATGGCTTATTTTCTTTTTTTCCTTTGGTCTCATTTACATTAATCCTTCACTTCGGAGCAGCTACTCTGTCTTTTTTCTATTGCCCACACATATGCTTTTAAAAAAGAAGGGGAAAAAAAAAAAAAGAGGAAGAAAAAGCCCCAAAACCACTACAGGCTGGAGCTAATGCTGTTCTGGAAAACTCTTTTTGAATCAGCTCCTGCCAGCCACTTCCTTCCCTCCAACTGTACCAATTTAAAAGCACCATTTACTAAAATTTAGTGAAAGGTTTTTAAAGTCTATCTCTATGTCTCTAAAATAATCACCCTATAATATATTAATACAGTTCAGAGTTGTGTCACCTATGTATACACACCCCTATTGCTTTCAGATGCTAGCAGGTCTGCAAATATCTAAGGAGAATCCCCAGGCTTGAAATTAATTGTGTCTTAAAACACATTTGGTAAATGTTGCACTGCCTGCATTACTCACTGAAAAACTAGGAATTCATCTGTAGGACTGCAAGACTAACACCAAATAGGAACTACAACATCTCTCAGCATAACTGTAGGTCTGAGTTATGAAGGAATCTTCGAACTGCTCACTGTGATAGAAGACACAGAAGTTGCACACACCACTGCAAAAATATTTTTCCTGTTGTGAGAGACCTCTTGTACACAGATTACTATGAATACCCATTGTTATTACTAGGGTTTAAGAAAGCTGTTTTTCTTTCCTTCTCTCAACCTGGGGAAAAAAAAGTCTTTCTGGTAAAGAGAGGAAACCAGGACTTAAAGAAGAAGTATTCTGTATACAACCTCCTGCAAGGCACTGTAGAGTTCCCCCCCATATCGTGGCAAACTAGCTCTTGTGCAGAAAAGCAGTGCCTGGGAAGCCTGAACCACAACGTAATGGTTTGGGAGTTACCACACACACACATTTTGTAAAAGCACCCAGACTAGACTCAGCTGGCTGGAAGTTAAGGAATGAAGCTGTATTTACAGCTTAGCACAATGTACAAGCAGATATATATACAATATACATGAATATTTACAGAAATATACAAGTTAAAGGTAATACAGAAACACAACACCCCTCCCAGAAATCAGAGTCCCTAGGAGGGGCTCCCAACCACTCTTCCACCTTCTCCCCACCCCTCTACTTTACCCCACAGTTTGCCTTATGCGCAAGGTGAGTTTGGAGGATCGGCCGGGGGATTAGAAGCAGAGTGGTTAGTGAGGTTACTCGGCAGAGAGGAGAAGGCAAGAAGCTAGAGCGCCCGAGATTGCCTGTGTCTTATCTATGTTTGTATTCTTATTCTTAAACATCTCAGCAAGCCTATGAGTGAAGTAGACATCACTAGTGTTTTCACAGCCTATAATCCAATTTTCTCCATTAAAATATTCCAATTAGCCTCAAACCAGCACACACAATGTTCAGACTGTGGTTGCTTTCTCTGTAGACAAACCAGTGAGTGATGCAGGGTTGTCAAAGTTTATTTCAGATCTACATTGTAGCGATAGTTAACAAAATCACTAAATTAAATTATTTCCATTCTGTTATCTTTTTGTACTTCCAAAATAATATTAGGCCTACAGAACACTGCAGCCTCCAGTATCAGTAAAACAACATGGGTGTCTAGTAATCATGTACCCATTTACCACAACACAGAAGCGGGAGCCGAGGAGTACTCAACAGTGATCTGTAAGATGCAACACTAAAACTTCACAGGTCAGATTTCAAATAGTAGTACATTTAAAAACTGCTTTTAAAAAACCAAACAAAACATTTACCTAGTTTTAGGAGTGCATATGTGAAAATAAAAAAAATGGTAACTTTTTTCTCCATAAGCTTCTTAATTTTCAATTTATACCTTTTATACCTTAAAGTCCAGTCTCATGACAAGCTTCAAAGGGTAGCAAAGTGCCCCCATGGGCAACTGATCATACTAGCCAAGTGTGCTCTCCCTGTCAATGGACTAGAACAGAGGAGCCTGACAGCAAAGAATAGTAAAGATTCCCTGTCTATTTAAAAATCACCATTTAGAGTATTCCCTGGGAAGACCTTTTCTATCTGATGCCTTGAAATTTAGAATAGACCAGGTACTTGGACACCCAGCCTCCTTTCAGGCTGTGTGGTGTAGCTATTTATGAATGAACATGTTTCCATCTGCCAGAAGACAAAGGGATGCTCTGTGCTAAATGCTGATGTGCAGACCTTCACAAAGGAGACAGCCTCTGCTGCAGAGAGCATGGCGGGCTCTGCTCTAGAAAGCACTTACTGGCAGATGGGCAGCCACAGCACACCAGCAGAGTGATGTCAAGCAGGGGGTGCATATCTTTACAGAACAAGCTCTCACCTGCTTTTGAGTGCATGTAACTGGGCTGAGACAGAAACATCTGATGTGTAGTTATGACAGAATATTACTTTCCCACCTGCTTCCTACACTGCTCTTGATCTTAGCCTTTTAAGCTGTTTTGGCCACTCTTTGTGCAGACTGATGATAAGTCCATCACTTGCTAAGCCTGTGTTCAAGTCAAGCCCTGCAGACAAGTGTTAAAATAGAATAATTACAATGTTCTTCTGGAACTACAACACTGCAAATAAATGTTAGGGCAGACAGAAAATAAGTGCAAGTAAACTGCTTGTTATGAGCCCTGCGTCTCCAGCGCAAAGGCTACATCGCAAGTCTACTGTTTGTTAGCCGTTGAAGAGTCGCCACCCTGTCCTACGGCCAGACCTCTACCGCCGCTAGTCGCTTCGGCCGACCCAGAAGCGTCCGTAGCGCTGTGGTTGTATGCAACGAGGAGCAGCTCGCACGCAGCGCTCAAGGGCCTGTGCACCGGTCTGGACGGAGCGGCCCCAGCCAGCCGGGCCCTCGGAAGTGGCGGCGCTGAACAGGGCGCTGGGCAGCGGCAGCCGGGTGAAGCGCCTTAAGCCGCGCTCGCTGGCAGGCGCGGGACCAGGCCTGCCAGAATAGACCTACGGTGCTTTGGGCACTCCGCGGCCTGGGGCGCTGCGGGGAATAAGCAGACCTGCCCGGACCAGCACTTCCCACGGATCTGCGTGCTGCTTATTACCAGTCACACGTGTGTTTGTCACACTCCTAGCGCGAGCTCTCAGCGCCCTAGTTTCCGCCTTTCCAGAGCCCGACATGCCCCCAGCCTCGGGATGTGTGCAGAACGGGCCACGGCGTGACGCCACCCGGGGCGCTGGTGCGGCGGGAAGAAGGGAGCTCGCGGAATCCTCGCGGAATTCCCCGGCCCCTCCTTGCCACCGTTCACGCTGCTTTAAGGGCCACTCGGCAACAGCTTTGCCGAGCATCTTCCCACGGGCAGCCAGGGGACCACAGCCACGTGCAGTAAGCATCCTGGCTCCCATAGCGCGGCCACTGCTAGCCGCACGCGACCCCGCCCCAGGGGCGGTTGGGGGCGGCCGGTGCCGTCCCCTTTAAGGGCCGCGGCGGAGACGCCCCGCCTGCTCATTTCCTAGCGCACAGGAAGTGGGGTCGCGGCGCCGTGGCGGGGCCCGCCCGGTGAGTACGGCTATCTCGCGCCCCTCCGCTGCCTGCGGTCCTCCTGCTCATCCCGCTCGGCACCTTCTTCTGTCCCCGACTCGCTGCGCTCCTCATCCGGTTCCTCGTTCCCTCACCTGCCCGCCGGTTTCGGCCCGCCGAGGGAGCTGGTCCGCGGCCGCCTTCCTGTTGTCGGGGGAAGGTGCCGAGCAGCGTTCCCGGAGCCCGGCCGGCGGGTAGCGGCATCGCGGCGGGTCCGTCCTCATCTTCTGGCCGGGAGCGGGTTGAGCGGCGCGGAGAGTGTGTGTGTGTGGGGGGGGNGGGGGGTGAGGGGGGTACGCTCCGCGGGTGGCAGGGACCGTGCCTGGGGGATAAGTAGCTGGAATCTCTGAACAGGGCTGTGCCTAATGGCCCGCGTGGTGGGGGCCTGGAGAACCTCACTCGGTTTACCGTTACTCCAAAAATAAAATTTATCTTTTTTGCCTCTTCGCGGTTGCGTTTCCATTGTGTTAAATGTACTGGAGGATGCTTTTCTAGAAATGCATCATCTGTGGACAGCGTCGGAAATGCAGTGGAGTTGCATCTCCGCAGGAGCATCGTAGCTCATCTACCCTACCGCTGCCAGCGGGCGGAATTGGTAATAGGGTGCAAAGCTGGAGCGGTCAGCGTGTCGCTTCCCTGTGCCAGTGCTTGTGCTAGGTAGGGAGTGAATTTTAGCTTACTCGAACTGCTATAGCACCAAATTCATTCCACAGTCAGCCCCCTTTTAATAAAAAATTAAATCATAAAGTTGTTACCAGTCAATTAATTTTGAAATCAACTTACTTACACGAGGAATACTGAAGAAAAAATAGAGGCTGCAATTCGTAAGACAATTTTTAAGCTTAGAAAGCTACGGAAAATTAAACCTGATACTATATGTTTTTGAGTATATCCAGAAGTGTAATCTAGATCTGCTTAATTAGTTGTTTTCTGTGGTTTTCTACTTCGTGGTTTTCTGTTCAAGTCCCTCTACCGGGCAGTAGTTGAGACATAGATCTCTTCCAAGCTTGTAGGTGATGGATAAGGACAAAGTATTATGTTGTACTCGTGGGTGAGGTGGACGAGCTGCGGGGGGAAAAAAAGTGCAGTTGTTTTAACACAGTGAATATCCCTCAAGCAAAGGTGCTAACGTCATACAGTAAAAGTTGGTTGTGGTTGGTTGGTTGGTTTGGTTTCTCTTGTGAATGCTAGGGCCTGTGAATAAGACAGTTTCTTATTTTCTGGTGTGTGCAAAGGGAAACTTCCCATCCTGCTTCAGCGTGTTGGAAGGAAACTTCTGGCTTCCCATTCTTTATTAGCTAGATAGTGACTTCACAAACACTGTCAAAAACAGTGACTTGGAGGTATTCCTAGTAGCTGTCAGTGAAGATAGATGTTTTTTTGCAGTGTGGGGTGTTAGTTATAGGCCTCTGAGGCTTTTATAGGAGACTCTTGCCAGTAAACCTTTGTTGTAATGATCAGGAGACCTGCATTGAGTGTTGCTGCAGCACCTCTGTCCTCAAACATTGGTAAACAGAGAATGGAAGGACAGTGATTTTGAAGTACAGGATTATACAACGCAAGTAGAAATTGTCTTCTGTGTCTGTTCCTGGAGGAAACCCATGAAAGTTGCAGTGTGATTAAAATCAGTCAATCATGGACAGTTCTTTCCTTTCCTAATCCTTCCAGAGTCTTCATCATGCTGGAAGTGGGGGAGAATAAGAAACTGAATAATCCAAACCTTTCATTAAGGCAGCTGCATCATGGTTGAAGTTGCACCAAGTTATATTCTTGAATTTAAATTACTTGCTTTTAAGTTCCAGCCCCAGGATATGACTCTTCCCAAGTCAGTGTGAAACTTGCCATCTGAGGGCATAGTTAAATGATAAGCAGTTGTAGTCTGTTGCCAAGAAAACTCACAAATATATCTGGCACAACAATTTCTACCCCTGCACCACAGTCTGCTACTTTTGTGTTTCCCAGAAGTGTTCTGTGAACCTCGTAAAAAGGATCACCTAAATGGCCCAAAGTTTTAAAAGAAAGAAAACTAAACTTGAAAAGGGGAGGGTATGAGAAATATGAGTCTTTTTTTTCTTTTTTTTTTTTTTTTCCTGTAGAAAACAAATTGCACAATATTGTTCTTAACTCTGAAACAGTCATTATGAAGCAAGCTTCGTGGCTTGCAGTATTTTCTCTTCAAATAATGCCAAAGCAGGATCATGGAAGTGAGATGAAACTCAAACTTCAGGTAGAGATTTGGGTGGCATGGCAACTCATAATGTGCTTGGCCTTCCATGAGCTCAGCTCTCTTCTACCCTCTTTAAGTCCAGCCTGCTAGATTAAAAACATGGGAAGAGACTATAACAGTCTTGTTTCTGGAAAAAAAAAAAAAAATATATATACNCCACCAAACCTGAACAAAACCTAAAAAAAAGACAACTCACAAACATTTCCAAAGGCAGGAACAATGCTGGAGGTTGCATCCCTCCTTGTCCTGAGTGCTTTCTGGTGCAAAAGGAGTGGGACAGGATACATTTTAGGTGTATAATGTTGTCACTTTCTTCTAAGCCTAAATTCTAATTTTTTTTTTATAGTGAGGCTGTGGATATCTTGCATTTAGCTATATGTGCAGACAGATGGTTTAGCTTAATAATTTTTGTGTATCTTAACATCTAATGAAACTGGTGGTTCCGATAGTGCTGGCTGAGAAAGTTTAGTGTTTTGTTGTTGTTTTTTGTTTGTTTGTTTTCTCCACTAGCTTTTGTTTCAGGCTGTATGTAGCTAAAGAGCAGAGGTTGTATGGAAAAGGAAAATAAACTCTTTTTCCTCTAATCCTGGAAGATTTTCCTGTACATGGAAATAGGATGTTCTAAAACAGATGTGTGAAACTTGTACTCATTCTGTGCTGGCACTAGGCTTCTCCTGTGTATGGTCAGGCAGTCAGGAGATACTCCACAGTTTTAGAGTGGAGTATGGTGGGAAGAGTATCTTGGATTGATCTCAGCTTTACCTTACCTGGTTTTAAAGGCTTTTCCTATTCACAGACCAAGTGCTTTAAAACTATTACTGAGTTGATAAAGCTGGCAAGCCATTGCAGGTGCTGGGAGTACAGATGTGAGCACTGGGAAGAGCATCAGTGGAGAGTCAATGTTTCAAAGCGAAGTTCAGAGCAACCAGATATGACTTGAAGCCAGGAAGCTATTTTGTGGGGAAATCTTTTGCGTACCTTTTTTTTTTTTTTTTTCCCAATCTAACCATTATTTCCTGCCATTCTTTATCATTTCCAACTGTAATTAAAAGTAACTATAGCGACTAGCCTGTTTACTCATCAGTGCCAGNACAAGACTTTCTAAATAAATAGTCTTTTAAGAAGTTCTCAACGGACACAATGCAAAGAAAACATTTCACCAGCATAATAATTTTTATTAAAGTTAAATGCAACTAATTATATTTAGTCCTGGAAATGGGACAATGAAATTGCAACTTAGATGTTCAAAAATGTAATGTTTTTGTGAAGAAATGGGAATATAGTCTTACTTGTGAATTAACAGCCCCACCTAAAAAGAAGAATTTGCAGAAGGGCATCTCTGGCTAACTGCTATCTGGTGTCTAATCACTATTTTGAATGGTGATTAGAAAATCCCTGCACTTCCATTAATACTATTCTTTATTAGAAAAATCTGAAAGTATATAATGACTTTAATACTTTTAATTTCTTTTATGAAGCTCGTGTGGGGTGGGGGTGGGGTGGGGGTGGGGAGGTGTGGAGGGAAGAAACCAAAACCAAAAAACCACCAAACCTGAACAAAACCTAAAAAAAAGACAACTCACAAACATTTCCAAAGGCAGGAACAATGCTGGAGGTTGCATCCCTCCTTGTCCTGAGTGCTTTCTGGTGCAAAAGGAGTGGGACAGGATACATTTTAGGTGTATAATGTTGTCACTTTCTTCTAAGCCTAAATTCTAATTTTTTTTTTATAGTGAGGCTGTGGATATCTTGCATTTAGCTATATGTGCAGACAGATGGTTTAGCTTAATAATTTTTGTGTATCTTAACATCTAATGAAACTGGTGGTTCCGATAGTGCTGGCTGAGAAAGTTTAGTGTTTTGTTGTTGTTTTTTGTTTGTTTGTTTTCTCCACTAGCTTTTGTTTCAGGCTGTATGTAGCTAAAGAGCAGAGGTTGTATGGAAAAGGAAAATAAACTCTTTTTCCTCTAATCCTGGAAGATTTTCCTGTACATGGAAATAGGATGTTCTAAAACAGATGTGTGAAACTTGTACTCATTCTGTGCTGGCACTAGGCTTCTCCTGTGTATGGTCAGGCAGTCAGGAGATACTCCACAGTTTTAGAGTGGAGTATGGTGGGAAGAGTATCTTGGATTGATCTCAGCTTTACCTTACCTGGTTTTAAAGGCTTTTCCTATTCACAGACCAAGTGCTTTAAAACTATTACTGAGTTGATAAAGCTGGCAAGCCATTGCAGGTGCTGGGAGTACAGATGTGAGCACTGGGAAGAGCATCAGTGGAGAGTCAATGTTTCAAAGCGAAGTTCAGAGCAACCAGATATGACTTGAAGCCAGGAAGCTATTTTGTGGGGAAATCTTTTGCGTACCTTTTTTTTTTTTTTTTTTTTTTTCCCAATCTAACCATTATTTCCTGCCATTCTTTATCATTTCCAACTGTAATTAAAAGTAACTATAGCGACTAGCCTGTTTACTCATCAGTGCCAGCCTGCAACACAATGCTCTTGGGTCTAATTGCTTCCTTTAGCCCTTAGTGTGATCCTAGTAAGTACATAATCTGGACTTTCTCTGCCTTGGCAGTGTGGTTGATAGGTGCATTTGAGTGTATGTTGTTGGCAGCTGTGTTGGTAGGTGACAGAGCAGGTGTGCTTGTGTTTTTCTTTCATTTTTTTCCTACTTCATATTAAACAAGTCTTTTGCTGGTGAAGTGGCTGGGTGACAAAGGGCAGGTCTATCTCACTTTCTTTTCCTGCCCTTTCTTCCTCTTCCTTACTAAGCAGTGCTGTTTTCACTAGTGAAGCAGCTTCTGGAAAGGGATCCTCCTCTTTCATGATATTGGGCTTTCTGGTAGGGATGTCACTTAAGGCTGCTGTCTGGAAGGGCAGCATCATGTGTGTCCTTCTGGTGTGAGAATATTCCCGTCATCTTCTCTGCTATGGCCAGAAATTACCTAAGTTGTCAGTTAATGTGTTATTTTAATAAATGAAGGGGTAAGAATATCTGTTGAGGGGAATAGTACACAATAGGTGACTAAGGAAAGCTGTGCAAGCCTGAAGTAGCACAGCTGCCTTGGCAGCATAGGGATGGCTGCACTGACACTGGGAGCAGGTTGAGTGTGCAGACACATTTGATGCTTGCTCTTACAAAAAACTAAATGAGCTAATTTTACACTTCTCTGGTGTATCACAGGGAATTTCTGTTAAAGGGACCTTACGTTCCAGTTGCAGAACAGGAGTGAAATACTTTCATGGCTAATGAATCCTGCGGAGTTGGGTCCTGACACAGGCAACAGTTCTCTCACTGAAGTGAACATAATTCAAGACTAATTCTTATGTGTTCGAAGGTAAAACAATACAATGCAGAGCAGTTAGGAGTTAAAGACAGATTTAGAAGTAGAATACTAGCATGTATTAAAAATTTCCAAGTAAAATTGATAAAAAGTTTAGAGTTTCTTTATTTCTATATAACTATCTGCTTATTGTATTTTGATAGGTGAACATAAATCAGAAAAGGAGGTTAATGTGCCTGCACTGTTAATCATGCTTTTTGTCAAGATGGTAAATCGGTACTTTCATAAATGATTAAAATTGTAGGACACCTGAGTTCTCAAAAAAGTTGTCTACAAAGCTAGCCTAGCTTTGTATTAACATGTTAGTATTTGGAAATCAGGATGGCTAGTCACAGATATTCTTGTAAGGAAAAAGATCCTTGATAATTTTTCAGATGCCAGTTGCAAGAGAAAGACTTAGAAGGACAGTTTCTGACTTGCAGATGGTGTAGTTGTAGGAAGCAGTGAGGGTTTAAAGCTGATGACTGAAGTGCTGCTGTACAGAGGTACAGCAGATACTGTTTGCGGATGTTGTGGGTATGTCCTTTGACATTTAGTGTGATAGTTAATTATACCAGGGTAGCTAAGCAGGCAGATTTTGTGCTACTCCAGTGTGTGTCTGTTTGCATGGGAGTATCTTCTCCGTAGAAACAGCAGAAATAACACTAAACGTCTGGGTTGAGTTTGCGTTGCTGTTGCAAGAGCAAGTGTTGAGCAGTGAGCACAGAAGGCAACCAAGGCTCATAGGGAGCACTGCTGTAGTAAAGCAGTGAAATGAATTAAAGCAGAGGAAATTAGGTAAATGAGCTTGTGTTTTGAAACACACAATGAAAATACAAATTGCTAGTCTTGAGTACAGTTTAGAGAGACAATACAAATTGCTAGTCTTGAGTACAGTTTAGAGAGACTGCGATTATATGGAGGATCACGTCATCAGATTCTATGAAATAAAATCTGTCCTGGAGGAGTGTTTTGAGTGATAGCTTTCAAATAAGTTGTGGTAGCACTTCTGCTGTCTCGTACAGGCTTCCTCAAGCAGTGGTGTCAAAAATGATTAGACACTTGTAAGCACTGTTGATACTACTCACAGCCTCAGGGGCAGTAGATGGTTTCCATGTCTTTAGTGCTCTGATAGACTGTAAATTAAGGCTGCTGAGTGATAGTAGTCTAGTCCATCTTTCATATGATCTGGGAACTTCTGGTGAGGGTAGAAGTCTTCTGAGAAAGAGACATAAAATTTACAAAGTAACAGGATGTGTATGGGTTGTGGTTGATGCTGGCTGGACAGAGACTAGCATGACTAGTGTGCCTCTTCACAGCACAGCCTGGGAGAAGTGCTCCATTAAGATGTCTGTGTAGGACAATCTGCCCCAGTCATCCCAGCGTGGAGAATCGGGGTGAATTTTAACATCCAAAATTCTGTGTTAGGTTCTGCTGTTAAGTGATACTAAGCATGCTTTTTTGATGTTGGGGCTTTTTTTTTTTTTTTTTTTTCCCCAAATTTGAGACATAATCCAGTGATGCTGAGTTTTGTACCTATAACTGTTAAGAATTGCTCCTTGGTTGTGTAAGGTCCAGAACTTCTATTAGAGTTTTGCCTAGCTAGATGTAAAGGTTGGAAGAGTGATAGGGATATAAATTGACTGTCTGAATGGACACAAGAAAGTAAAGAAACTTTAAAGCAGTGTTTAAATAGGATAAAAGAAAATGCTGCCAGTAGGACCCTGTGTGCAGTGTGTCACTTTGGATAGTTTGTGGCACAAGTCTGTGAAGAAAACTAGCAAAAATTTTTTAAAAAGTGGAATATGGCCACAACACAAGTATGACATAACCTGCAGAAATACAACAGAGGTTTACCTAAACTCCTGGATTCACTCCCCTCCCAAGCAGATCATCTCACTCTGAAGAGATGAGGATGAAAGATAGTCCAAATGATCCAAACACTGACTTTAGGGACTTGAAAAACAAGACAAAGAGAGGGAGCAGGGTAGTGCAAAGCAAGTGGTGTTTCTATTTTCAGCACAATGCACCTTTAAAAAAAAAAAAGTATCAAGATAGATCTGACAAGCCGATAGCTCCTCTGCTTTCAGTGAAGCCTGCTATTGCAAGTTCTAAAAAAACAGGTTTATCTTCAGTTACGTCAAATTGAAAAATTACGGATGACATAAGTGCATGTAGCTGTGCTTTTGGAGCACACCAGATGTTTCTCAGTTGTTTGGCATCTAGCTTTCACTTCTAGTGACACATTTGTGGATGATTCGTTATGCTGAGTGCAGAACTTAAATTGCTGCACTAATTTTTAGCCATTCTGAAAATTTGTGAGTTCTGTTTTTCCTTCCATCTTGTATTCATAGTCTGAAGACTAGCCAAGTGAGCCCAGCTTTGAATATCTCATGTGAACTTAAGGTAGCTGAATTAATTTATTGAAAAACTTCAGGGAGTGATTGATTTTTTTCAAAGCAGCAGTTTTCTTATAATTTTTATATCAAATTGTATTTTAAAGTGGTCTTAGATATTTTTAAGCTTTCAAACCAAACCAGCAGTTGCTCAAACTGCACAGAACTGGCTTCCAGTCATCATTTCAGTTTTATTGCTCTTCAGACTTGTAGTGAAGAGATTTCTATGCAAACATTGTTTTATCCAGTGTTCCCTCCCAAAATTAATCAGTAAATCATAAGTTCAATGAGAATGATGCTGTGATAGTATTTGGTATACAATTGTCCAATGAAGTTTTGAAATTTAAATCTAAATAAATTGCCTTTATATGTTTCTGCTTTTAAAGTAGATATTAATATAAGCCTGAAAGTCTTTTAAAGACAATCCTGTGGACTTGAGAATTCAACTTCTCACTGCTTTTTACTTTGACTGTTACAGCTTCACCGCAAGATGGACTTTTACCTCTTTGAAAATGGTATAGGTCTTACCACAGAAAATGAAAGCAAACAAAAAAAGAACTTATCCACAGGATTAAGTCTCAGTTTTAGTTGATTGGTTTTTAGCTGCTGACTAGTTAGCTGTGTAACTATTTGAAAGAACACCCTAGCTAAAACCTGTTCTTTCCCATCACTTCCTTTCATGCAGTAAAAAAGCAATCTGTATATGATACCCACCTGTTCTACCTTTGAGAACCTCAAAAGGAATCTGATTTGTTCTACAGCATTTTCAAATTTGTTATGCAAGTGTAAGCAAACTGGATTGTGACCTCTTTCCTTACCTCCCACAGTGGAAATTTTACGCTGGCTCTGTGTATTAACTTGAATGAGAACTAACATAAAAAAAAATAGTTTACATATATTGGCACATATGTGTTTCACTATGCTCAGGGTACAGCAACTATATTATGTCCATACATAAAGAGCTGGATAATAATTAGAGGAACATGAGAAAACAGGAGATGTTTTGGTTCTGAGAGTGTAGTTGGATATGGTGCTTATGTGAAGCAATTCCAGGAAAGCTACGTCTTTTGAGCTCTGGTTTTGCTTGCTGCCATTTCTACAATGGACAGTTTCAGTCATCCTCAGTGTTTGGGTATTTTAATGAATGAAAAATGGCCTCAGAACGTAGGCATGCTGTGCAAATGCTATGCATCTGAGTGAGCTAGCATCAGTAATTAAGTTTTACTGTTCTGTTGCGTTTTGCTGGAGCATGTTTGTTTTGTATAGGGGAAATATTTATCTGGGGACTTTCAGGATGTTTAGACACGTTGCATGTCTAAAGAGTATTTTAACTCTCCTTATTCACTATATGGTGATGCCGTTTGAGTGCAACTGTTTTGTTTTGGTTTTTTTCTGTCCTTACAAAACAGACTGTTTCCCTTGCGAAAGACTCCTCCTACAGCAATTACGTTTTGACGAATACAGGGCATTGTAAGTTTTGTTTCTTCTTGCTGCAGCTGTTTCCCTGTAATACTGAAAGGAGTATAAGGATTTTGCTGTGTGTGCTTTAACAGACTACTGTGAATCTTGGAAGATAAACTAAAGTTGCTCTAAGAACTGTGATTTAGTTTTGCTTAAACTATTGTCTTTTACTTAAACTATGCAGCATCTTTTTACCCTTGACTGTGTGCAGTGCTATACACGCTGGAGGTTCTCCCAGCCTTCACTGAGCAGACATTAGTACTCCCCACCAGTTGGTGTGGTGTGCCCTGAAACATGAACCCACTGCACTGCCATACAGTTGCCTGTATAATTTATGCAGTCCCTGATGGAGAGTATGTTGTTAAGGGAATTGCAAAGCATGTGATAAAAGTAGGTCAGATACTTGCCTAATGCTTGTGTGAAAAATAGCATTGCTTACAAGATGCTAGGAGTAGCAGGATAAAGTGCTTCCCTCATAATCGTACTAAGGTAGCTACTTGTACATTTGTTCCTGTTTCTAGGTTGAGCTTTAGCACAGTAAGTGTAGTCATACAATACTCCTTCTTCCTTAAAGGGAAGAAGACTTGCTTCTCAAAGTTTGGAATTTGTGGGGGTTTTGCCAAATTTAGAAAGAGGAACAGTCCCTACAGCAACGCAGAAACCCACAAACGAAACAGTTTAAACTACAGGAAGAGGTGTGTAAAATATGAAAGTTATTCATCTTACAGAAGCTGGAGGTAGTGAGTCTTTCAGGATAGCTATTCAATAATAATTTTTAAACAAGTAAGCCAGCAAACAAAACTCTTCAGATAGTCTTACCTATAACATTTTACCTAGCTCCTGTCTTGCCAAGCAGATGGCTCTCTTCATAAAAACACTAAAGACACTGTAAGCTGACTTCTGTTTCCTGGCCTTATCTGAAATGGAATACCGACCAGGAGAGTTAAGGTGGAACTGACTGGGTTTCAAGTTCCAATTTCAATTCAGCAGTATCCAGACAAATGGACTTGCTCTGGCTTCTCTGAAACCAAAGCAGGGCTCCTGTTCATAAGCTCATTGCTTACTTTGGATTAGGCATAAAGTAAATAATGTGAATAATGTTGTTCTTTTATTTGTCCACTTAACTGTGTAATGGATTTGGGTTTCAGTAGGAGCAACAAATTTTGTGACAAATGATAACTTGCTTACTTCTGTAACTTAGAGGAGATAAAACTGCTTCAGCAAAAGGCCTTTTTTTAACTTGTTATTTCACAGTAGATGATATAAGAAATGCACTTTGGTACAGCTGTTGTTTCCCTCATTTGAGTATGACAGCATGATGACTTTTCCCAGGGACTACTGTGGCAAGAACATCACCATTTCTAGGTTATTGATTATCACCTTCTGCTTGCTTTCTCTGAGAACAATTAAACCGTATTATTTCCAATTTTGTTGGCTTGGGATGCTGATTTATCATTTGTTCTTGTGTGTGGGGAGGGAGGAAGGGTTACGTGGTGCAGGGGCAGGATGAGTCCCTTGCATAGCCCTGACAGTCAGTGTTGCTACTGTAAAAACACACCAGTGAATTTTACTGAAAGTGAGGCAGAAATTGCAGGAGAGGATTTGGGAAAGCTGTACAAAGATCTTCGTAAGCTAAGCTGAAGTAGACTTGATCTCTTGATAGGTGAACTCCACTATTAAAATGAAATCCTGCTCTTTTCTGAGTTCCCTTCTTAAGGTTAGGATAAAGTTTGCTGCTTCAGTGGCATCTCCTGAAAAGTTTAAATAAACAGGATCTGATCCTGGAAAAAGGCAGAATTTCTTATCAATAAAGTCTCCCTTTAGTGTTAAGAGTTATTGCATGAAGAAGGGAGGTAAGAAACCGTGCATCTTCCCCACGTGCTGAAGTCTCTAATACGATAGTGGAAACTTGTGGAGGGCAGTCATCATTGTCCCCCTGTCCCACCATGGGACTTTAGCTTTGGCAGTATTTGCCAGATGGAGTTTGTAGCAAAGAAAGCTGAGGGAGACAAAACCGAGTGAATAGGAACAGTGCTAAATTGATAGCTCAGCATTGTCCTGGATTGTGAGCCAGTTGCAGTGGCAGAGTGCTTAGCTGATACTGCTTGGAGTCTGCCACCTAACTGATGAACGTGAGCTGCCAAATGCAGCCATTTTCTCATGTTTGTCAACCAAGGGGAGCTCATCAGCTTGTAAGAATTAAGGATCACAAATTTCGAGGTTGAGTTAGACCTGATTGAGAGCTTATTCTGTTACATAGTCTCCCAAGGCAGATGTCTCATTATTTTGTTCTTTTTAACTCTTGGACTTCTGGTTTAGTGTCTGGAAAACTCACTTTCTGCATAATCTGTGCTATCCTGTTGAGGAGTGTTGGTGTATGCTTTTCTTCTTAGACAGTATTGTCCACATGAGCATGCCAAGGCAGTATGCCATATGATGGGAATGCTGGGAAAGTAGGGAGGAGGATGTGGGGAAGTTTTGTTGAAACTCATAAGAGGTAACTGAAAGAAAAAAATCACTTGTCAATTAGATAATGTGAGTAGCAAAGCTGCAGTTCTGTGTTTATCAACTAAGCTTGTGTGTTGTGATGACGTCGAATGGTGTATTATGCTCTAATGCTGAAAAGAAGCTGCTGCTTGTACCAGATGTGATTGATTTACCCATTACAATAAGCACAGCTTAAAAGTTCAAGTTTTATTATTAAATGGTCTAAACTATTTTTATTTTTGCTTTCCTGCTGATTTTCTTGAATGTCGATTTTCTTTCCATAAATTGATAGTGGCTTTCAACTTCTTTCCTGTCCAGCACTGTTTGTATATGCATATGTGCCTGGGAGGCAGAGCTGTGGTTGAAAATAAATCAAAGAGTGGAACTGCAATAAAAAACATGTTCTATTAAGTCAGTTCAGTGAGTGTGAGAATGAGGATTAGTTTTCTGTGGAAAAAGAGAGCTACAGCACCTAAGTCTGGGATATTTTTTTTTCACTTATTTGCTGTTCCCTTTCTGTTAACCTCCCCAACAGCTGAAAAATCCGGCTGCTGTTTGTTTCACTAGAGATGTATAACAAAGCACTGAACTTCTCTTGTGTGCTTTCTGAGTCTATATAGCTCAGCAAACTGTCTAAGTAGAGATGATATATTTCTGCATACCTGAGATACAATTTGAGGTTTCTGACTCTGGGCTTTGTGTTGTTTTCAGCATGTAAGAAAATAACTGTATGCAATGTTTCTCCAGTGTTCACAAACAATTCTGTTTGCAGTGATGCTCTTCAGGCTAAGACGGCATGTTCAAGGGACGACATTTGGTGTGTAACTTGCCAAGGAGAGGAGTATGTCTGTGGAGGGGGTTTAAGACACTGACTATCTGTTGCATCTAGGTGAAATTACGAACAATAAAATAACTATGAAAATCATCTGGAATTTCATAAGCAGCTAAACTATGACCATGTAGGGCATGCTGGATAAAAAGGACATATCTGAAGTAGAACATGGTAAAATGAGCAATGTCTGTGCAGTTTGGCATGAAGCCAAATGCATACTGAATTAGGTCATTGCTTTAAGTGTGAATGTTTCCCTTCTTTAGAAAGATATACTCATCCTTGCAACAAGGAAGCAAAACAGAATGCTAATATGCTTTTTAAATTTGTTTTTATTATTTTCAATTAGCATGCTGGTCCATTCTCTTGTCCTTAGAAAATCAGTGAGTTCTTTTGTAAGGAACAGAAACATTTCCATAGTTGAATATACATAAGGCCCTGGAAAATGCAAAAAGAATAACAACCAGTTGCTTCTGGAAAACTTGCTGATCTTTATAGGCATTGTAAAAGCCTCAGATGTCATGTTTGGAGATCATAGGGAGTGTTGCAAATAGGCATTTTAAGAATTGAAGTAAAATGTCAGCATGTGCAATTCAAGGATTTTGAACTTAATGTTTAAACGCTGAAATGCTGTTCCCAGGGACTTCTGTGTGTTTGTTTATTACCAGGTAATATAATTGCTCTTTTTTATAAACTTAAGCATGTACCATGTGACACTGAATTAATTTTCCTACTGTGATTCTTGGGATCCTGAGTGCTTTCGCTAATTCTGGGATTTCACACCATGTTTTCTCTTGTAGTCATCTTCTACAGCCTGGTAGAAGTTACTGAAATTCTAGAGTAGTGCTATGTCAGACCTAATTCATATCAGATTTGGGTTGTAATTGTGTAACACTAGTGCCTTTCTGAAAAGAGAGGATAGTGAAATAGAGGGCTTGTAAACCCTCCTTTTCTTATGGGATGAGAATTAAGATTCTTACTGGTTTCACTCACTCCTCAATAAATGCAAGATGCAATCTGTCTGACTCCTTTATGATGACTCTTCTGAACAGAATACTGGAGGAGGAAAAAGCTGTTAGGATTTGCTCAGTGTCCACTGCTTTAGCAAACCACCCCTTCAGCTTTCCACGTGCAATTTAAAATTTTCATGTTTAACATAACCAATTGCACAACGTTTCCTTGCCTTTAAAGGCCACAGTGAAACTATAGTGGCTCCTCTTTGAGTCCTGGTCAAGAGAAGCGTGGCCAGCAGGGCAAGGGAGGTGATTCTGCCCCTTTACTCTGCTCTCNCATGAAAACTGTCAAAGATAAATAGGCAAGGTCTACATCTGTGCAAAAAGATTGTCTTGTTAACAAGATTGTCACTAGCTCACTAGAAAAGGGTTTCAGCTAATTAGGGAATAATAAGAGCCTGAAAGACACTGGTTCCTAAAAGGAGTTTCCCGGAGCCCATCATGAAGTTTTCTTTGCTTCAGAAACAGCTTATTGTTTCTTTTCCCTGAGCACCCCATAAGGCAGTACTCACAAAACAGCCCTCCAGTGTAAATAGGTGAAGTGCCAGTAGGAAAGCTCAGAAATCTGCAGTTTTTCATAATCTTTTGTTCCTGCCTTGGTGATGCAATGCAAGCAGGGAGTCCTTGTGGAGGCATGCTGACTTTCTTAATCTGTCCTTACTATAATGATGTACATTTGGCCACACTTAAGCACAAAGTTGTTCTTTCATTGCCCCTTGCTTTTGTCTGAGGGAAACCGTAATCTCCTGGTACATTGTGTCCTCTTGACAGCACATCAGGAAATCTGTTGACACTTATTTCTCAGACCTGAATGAGACCTAAGGAAATTTAGTGACTCATCAAAGCTGAACCCAAGGCAATTTATAGTTGAAGCAAGAACTATATAAAGGCCTACTAGGCTAATGTATGAGCTTTAGGAATGGCTATTTATCACTTAGCAGTTACTGATTATTTAAAGCTTATGGTGGTAGGAGGTTGTATGACTTGGGTGGCTTTTAAGTCAGAGGTTCAGTGGTAAACTAAATCTGGTTGTGGTTTGCAGCTGCCACTACTACCGATTATCAGATTGTACTACGGTAGCCTAAGTAATCTTGTAACTACAGTCTTAACTAGATACATCAGCTCCTGTGTCCTTGTACAAGCTTTCATTTTCTTTAGTTATCCTGTAAAATGAGGAGAAAGGTAAAGGAAAAGTATAGAGCTCTCTTCTTCACATCTTACTGAGTTGTAACACTCATCCTTGTTTTCTGCTGTGTCCTCAATACCAAAAGCTTCTCTACATAACTCAAAGAGCTGCTTTCTCTAGTGGTATGTATGGTAGCAGCGTTTGTGTATACAGTGATAATGCTGTTCTTTACAGCAGTAAAGAGGTTGTGCAGTGAAAAACAGTTGTGACGGGATCCATCAATATTTAATGCATTGGTTAGCTTGATCATTTTTCATTATGCCTTGACTGATCTAAGATGAGCAAGCTTCTGGGTGGACTGGCTTTACTACAGTCCAGCATTTATCTAGGTTTAAAGAAGAATGTGATTCTTCATGCCTTCATCTCTTGCAGTCTAAATAAAATAAGATTTCAGGAAGAAATAAAAAAAAAAAAAGGTAAACTTTGTACTAAAGAAAGCTTAGGATGATATTACATAATTTCTGTAAACCGGTTTTATCCTGTAAATTGTTGGGGGTTTTTTAGTCTCATTTGATTCTCTACATCTGGTCCTTGGTCAGTAAGTCTGAGGCTACATCTGGTGTTGATCGCTCTTTATAGATATTTAACTTGCATCTGTATAATACTGTGTTTGTACAGTGAGGAGTGACTACATTTTGTGTTATTTACACTTAGAAGTATGTTGCCTATAATTCAGCTGGTAAAACTGTTACTTATTTTGTACCAGACTGTCCAGTAGCTTTGAGTTCGAAAAGATTTAGTTTTAGGTAACTATTGCTTTTAAGCTGCTTTAGTAAGAATTTCCACATAGAATTTATTAGAACAGGGTCATTGACAGGGACTTCAGCCCTAGAAATACTAAACTCCTTTCAACTTCTGCTGGACAACTTCAAGATGTGCAGCTCTTGGAAAACTGTGTATGATATTCATGCAGAATTAGCATCAGCTATCACAGGCATTGGCGGTGGTATGAGTAAATTACTTAATCTTTCAGGCCTTGTAATTTGAGCTTCTTGCAAATGTGGATGCTGAGTATCATGATACCACTTATACAAGGCACCTGGTTCTCACTAAAGCAATATCCTGATGCTGGAAGTAGAATGGGAGGGAGAAACATCACAAGGACTTATGCATGGAAAAGTGTTGCAAAGTGGTTGTCATAAATCCATGGAAGTGCACTATGGCACTGTGACTGATGTGCAAGGATGGAGGAAGATGGGGTTTGTGACTGCTGGTGATATTAGATGACAATCTGCCCAGCCCCTGTATAAGGACTATTGGAGTGAGCAATTTTTTTCTAATCTCATAAGCATACTGAAACTAAACCGAAGTTACCAAGTCCCAGAACTTCCACAACACAATCAAAATGGATGTAGAGCTAATAAAGCTAATAGAGCCCTGAATAAATTTAAATGAGCTTCGCATACTTTGTACAACCAAGTTTTGAAACAGAAGCGATTTATGGATCTTAAAAAGTTGATTAATGTTGTTGAGTTTCCTTTTTAGCTCTTTGCTCATTGTTTTGCTGACTGCTGTTGCTGAGTAGGATTTTTGGTGTCACTCTCTTGTCTAAATGTGGTCTTTTCCTCTTAGCCAGTTTAATCAACTTTGTAAGAGGATGACCCATGCAAGCAGTCAATGCCTCTTCACATTGGTCTACCCAAATCAAAAGGTGGAAGTGTTAGTCAATGGATAATCTGAGGCTCCATTCCGTCAGCCAGGAATTGGGGGGTAAATTTATATTTCTGTTGCATTTTACCTGTTCTGAAATCCTGCTTCTGTGAATTTGATATTTAAATCTACAATACTTTATTCATGAGTGAATAATTATTCCATAAATAGTTAAAGGCAAATTGAAATGTAAGCTGCTGTTTCAAAATAGGTCTTGTTAATTTTTTTTCCCTCTGTGTTTTTTTCCTCCCGCAGTGGAAAAGAAAACAAAAAGGCCAAGAAGGAGTGGGGGACAAACAAATAAAACTCAATGAGACTAGAAGAACTCTTCCTGCTTGTGCTAGCTATTTGAAAAATGTATTTTGTTCCAGTGTCCATATTGCTGTCTTTCAGACGCTATGTCAAAGGGACTCACTGATGAGTAATGCAGTGGAAAGAAACACGTCTTTCTGCTTTTCCCACCCCTTACCTCAGCAGTCTTTTGCACCCATGTATTTTATTCATGTGTCTACAATACAGCCAGTGATTTGGAAGTTCTAATATACACCTTTCTTTTAATTTTAGGTTCTGTCTTCATTTTGCTGATTCAAGCTGCAGATTCCAAGGGAAGGATGGGAAGTGGAATAAAATACTCAAGTGCCAGAGGAGAAGTTAGACCAGCCAATGAAAATTACCATTACTAAACTGTAGGCTTCTCTGAGTTACATATACTTGGGGGGGAAATGCTGCTGTTGATTCGAAGCTTTTAAAATTACTTTTCCAGACATTCCTCACTGAACTTCAAATAAGCTAAACTCTTTCATCTAGGGTTAAGATAGGAAATGGAAATATGACTTCTTGCTGCATGTTTTCTATCCTCCTCCATCTCTGCAAGGTTTTTCGTTTGGAGTAGGAAATCCTGAATATATTGTATGGCGTCAGGCAAATTTACAATTGATGGTTATGGATGACATGGGAACGCCAGATTCATCTCTCTGCAATGGCACTTAAGGCAAAGGCTGAAAGCTTCTCATCAACTACTTTATCAAAACTTGTAGTAACTATCATGGCCACGGTTTCTCTCTCAAAGGTTTGAACTCTGGGGCGATGTTGCCTGGAAGGCATGAGCAGATAAGTCATCTTTTTGGATTGGAAACAGAAATAATATGAGAATGCCCAGAAGAGGCTTAGTAATTCAAGCCAGGACTCGCTGGCTATTAGTGGGCCTTGCTCTACTATTTAGTTTGGTCTTGCTCATGTATTTGCTTGAGTGTGCTCCACAATCAGATGGTAATGGATCATTGCCTGGTGTTGTAGGTGAAAGCATGGGTAAAGAGTACTATCAAGCTCTCTTGCAGGAACAAGAGGAGCATTATCAAAATCGAGCTACCAGTCTGAAACGTCAGATTGCCCAGTTAAAGCAAGAGCTTCAGGAAATGAGTGACAAACTGAAATCCCTACAGGAAAAAAAGACCCCCAAGGTCAATGGTATGAACTACCAGGGCACCAAAGAACAAGCATCCAATGATCTTCTAGAATTTCTTCATTCCCAGATTGACAAAGCTGAGGTGAGCGTGGGGGCCAAACTGCCTAGTGAATATGGTGTCATTCCGTTTGAAAGCTTCACATCCATGAAAGTATTCCAGTTGGAGATGGGACTCACTCGGCATCCGGAAGAGAAACCGGTTAGAAAGGATAAACGGGACGAATTGGTGGAAGTTATTGAGGCTGGCCTAGAAGTTATCAATAATCCAGATGAAGAAGATGGACAAGATGAAGATGATGGAGTAGGAGAGAGGCAGCTGTATAGTGAAAATGATTTCATAGAAGGTATGTTTATTACACGCTTTCTAGACAGTTAACAGAATGTCACAAAAGGCCTTTAATGGTGTTTGTATTTTTAGGGGTTTCACCTACTCAAATATAACCTTGAACAGTAATTTCACAGTAAGAAAATTAACTTATGATGATGAGAATATTATGCTTCATTATGTTGTGTTTTGTTTAGGGAGCAAAAAATCCATTTCAGAAGAAAATTTTACCACAAGAAGCATACAGGGGAAGTTGAAAACCCTTAAAATAGTGAGAGATTCATAACCGATTCTAGCTGAAGTCACCATGACGCAACTGCTCATGGTACTAAATAACTGAAAGACTTCCAGTGAAACTGGTGACAGTGGGAGGGATAAATTGATTAAACTCTCTCATTCAGCGTAGTTCAGCTATTCAGTATGAAGCTACAGAAATTTTTTTTTTATTCACTCATCTTTATGCCACTTTTAGTTACTGTTCAGGCTCTTGACTCTTGTAGAGCTGGCATACTTGTATTGGAGGGAGAGCACTGCTAGGTTAACATGGTCTGGTCATGATACACTAGATATGGGACTGGCTAAGGTGTGCAACTGTAGCGGTATGGGTGGGATTTATTAAAAAATTAATATTGTTTATTAATTTTGATATTCAGGAATCTTGTCATAGACCATAATTTTTAATAATAGGTTCTTTGCACAGTTATGAAAAGTATTACACAGAGGGAAAAACAGGGAATCTAGAACACTTAAGAAATAACCAGCAATAATATAGCAAAGATTAATTCAACTGTTAGAAATTGGAAAGAGAATCTTGTGGTCGATATGGCTTGTCTTCTAAAGGGGCTCAAGAGGCTTTTGAANACAGTAAGAAAATTAACTTATGATGATGAGAATATTATGCTTCATTATGTTGTGTTTTGTTTAGGGAGCAAAAAATCCATTTCAGAAGAAAATTTTACCACAAGAAGCATACAGGGGAAGTTGAAAACCCTTAAAATAGTGAGAGATTCATAACCGATTCTAGCTGAAGTCACCATGACGCAACTGCTCATGGTACTAAATAACTGAAAGACTTCCAGTGAAACTGGTGACAGTGGGAGGGATAAATTGATTAAACTCTCTCATTCAGCGTAGTTCAGCTATTCAGTATGAAGCTACAGAAATTTTTTTTTTATTCACTCATCTTTATGCCACTTTTAGTTACTGTTCAGGCTCTTGACTCTTGTAGAGCTGGCATACTTGTATTGGAGGGAGAGCACTGCTAGGTTAACATGGTCTGGTCATGATACACTAGATATGGGACTGGCTAAGGTGTGCAACTGTAGCGGTATGGGTGGGATTTATTAAAAAATTAATATTGTTTATTAATTTTGATATTCAGGAATCTTGTCATAGACCATAATTTTTAATAATAGGTTCTTTGCACAGTTATGAAAAGTATTACACAGAGGGAAAAACAGGGAATCTAGAACACTTAAGAAATAACCAGCAATAATATAGCAAAGATTAATTCAACTGTTAGAAATTGGAAAGAGAATCTTGTGGTCGATATGGCTTGTCTTCTAAAGGGGCTCAAGAGGCTTTTGAATATTTACTCACAAAATATTATCTCCAGATTCCGGGGACTGAACTATAGTTTCCAGACAGAACTGAAAACATTTGAAGGGAGTTCTGTCAGTGTCTTAATAGCTGTTGAGGCTTCTAGATCTTCCCAGGCTCTAACAGGGTGCTGGGAAAGAGGCAGACAATTTCTGACCTGATCCTGGTTCCTCTTGGACTCCAGACTTGGCACAGAGGTTTGCAGAGGTGCAGGCAGGACATCTTGCAGATATGCAGAGAGCACAGTGTCGGCGGCACTTCTCGCCACGTCTTGAGGCACTTAATGCTTTCTCCTGGTAAACTTGGGGCACAGCAAGTTTCTAGGTAGTTCAAGCCTAAAACATCAGGGCTTGTTATTATGTAGCAGGCAGAGCAGAGCACACTGCTTGCAATTTAGTTCCATTTATATTGTTTGCCCGAGTGTAATGGTTCCTTTGACCATATTGATTCATCAGTCAGAATGACACTTTGCCAAAACTGACCATATTAAGTAAAACCAGGATTTGCTTACTCTTATTTGGGCAAGACACTAGCAAGTGCATAAACACCTGTGGGTACCTGTTCATCACTTTGGGAGGGAACATAATGGCACCACGCATCTGTTTCCCTCCTGCCCTTGCTTCCCCCATCACCAGAAGGGTGGGGCAAGCCAGGACATGTTTTAGGCCTATTGGCCTTCCACGATAGCAACCCTGAATGCATTGTTATAGAAATAAAAATAGTAGTGACACCTTTAAAAGATGTGTTAGTGATAATTTCTGTAGAAGTCCAGCTTTCAAGGAATAGTAATGCTGATGAGGATAAGTGTTATTGGAAGCCGCCCTAGTAACTTTTTTAATATATTTACATTATTAAATACAGTTCATGCTGCCATTAAAAAACAGAAAAAATTGGGTCATGTTATAAGAGCATTACTGTAAAAGGGATTCTGGATCTCAGCAGTACTGATGTCTGCACTATTAAGCAAACACATGCTGGAGAAAAGGTACTGTTGGCCTTGAAATAATCTGTTATTCTAAGATGATGTAATTAGTCTGTAGCACACCAAGTGTCTGCTTTTCACAGCTACTGTGTTCAAAGTTTAATGCAAGTACTCTTCATTCCAGAAGGTGGGGGAGGGTGTAGAATCCACTCAGTTGTCTAACACATACAGTGAGTGCAGTGTTAGGCTTTTAGTACAGTTTTCACTTAAAATTTTATTATTTTGTCTGGAAGCAGTCATTCTTGCAGTCTTTGCTTTTTGTATTTAGTGTGCAACTGCCTTTACTGTCTCACATACTGCTTTTACTCGTGTGGTTTTGTTTTTTTGTGGGGAGGGAGGTTTTGGGTTTGTTTATTGGTTTTGGGTTTTTTTACTAGGCAGTTTCCTCAAGCATAGCTTACAGGAACTGTAGAAAAAATATGCAGCACTTAAAGTATTTTTTCTGTAGCTTATTTGGGTGTGTTAGCAACTAGCCATAGTAATATATACCAGTGTCTTGTTTCAGATAGAAGTTGCGAGTTGTGTGGGTATTCTGTGCTTGTGTATGTGAGAGTCCTGCTAGCTGATTTATTTAGGCAGTGGGCCAGGAAAAAAAAACACAAAAGTTGCTTCTGAGTATTAACACCTTTTCTTTTTGTTTGTAATTTGTTCTATGGTTCCAGAACTGAGGGGTGAGAAATGGAACCAACCAGTAGTGGTACCTGCAGATCTGTTACCCTGCAGCCTTGTCACTGGGCTCTAGTGCATCCTCAGTTTGTGCATCCTCATTGACCAAAGTCACAACAGTTCCTGCAAATGCCTTAAGAGCTCCACTAAATTGTTCCTGCATTAGTGTTGCTCATTTCTGGAGTTTTCATTTTTGGAGACATCCAAAACTCACCTTGATGTCTTCCTGGGTGATTTGCTGTAGGTGATCTTGCTCTAACTGGGGTATTGGATTTATCTTCAGAGGTTCCTGCCAACTCCTACCATTGTGTGATTTGGAGAAAAGTCAACATGAATTAAAACAAAGTTTACCACTTAAGATCTGTGTCCTCCTCACTTGCCGATGATTTCTTTTTTGCAATAGATGAGTTAGGACCAGGACGAGGTTTTTATGTAATATGAAATGAGGCTGAGAAACCTTGGGTGAAGTGTCAAAGTGAAAGCTAATATTTAATTAGTTAATATATAGCCATCCTATTTTATGCTTAATATAGATATGGTTAGTGTGGATAAACATATAATTGTGTGCTTAATATACATAAATTGATTTTACTTTATTTCTGACTTGCAGGGACTTTTTTTCTTACAAGTAATGCATATCCAGCTACAAAAACTTATTCACAAAACTGTACTACAACTACAAGCTATCCTAGAACTGGGCATTTTTATTGTGTAAGAGTTCTAGCTTTCTACTTCAATAGGCTAACCTTTTGTGCAGGAGTGTGTTTGGTTCTGGGAATTGTTCTAGGTTTTTTCCTAGACTTTCGAGATACTAGGCTGAATCACTTTTTTTTGGTGTTACGTACTTTAAGTTTTATTAGTAAGTCATTAGAGAATGTGGTGGCTTTCCAAGTTTATAATCTTTTATCCATTAGAGAATTGTACCTAATGGTGTCTCTTTGTAACCACTGAATGTCTGAAGTCCTTCCATGGCATTTACATTATCTTCGCTCACTCAGTGGAACATCACTCTTGATTGGTGAAAGCCTTAAGAAATATTTTTCTTCTTGTATTTTAGGATTTACCTATACTGGAGTCACTTGTGACAACAAAGACTAATAAGAACAACTGCAACTTGATCTGTCATTTCTGTTTTATAAATAGACATTTCCTATTTTTTTCTGAAAAATAATTTTTAAAAAAGTACTTTATTAGTTGATCCAGACTATCATGTATTTTTGAGAAATTTTATTAGTCTGATACTATGTAAGTCAAAAACCTTGAAAATGTTTGCTGATGAATGATAACCTCCTTTTTGCTGTTTTGCTCTGTGCCTCTTCAGTGAAGAGTGTCCCTAGAGAGAATAAAAGCTGCTGTAGTACATATTTTCACAAATGAAGGATTTTAAGAATATAGTGAACCTATTTGCTGAATTTGCCATTGTAAGATAGTCTGAGATTAAAAATAGATTTCTTTGAGATAAACATTTGATAAAATGAAGAAACAGGATAAGTAGGATGGAAAGAGCACAATACTATTACACCCATCAATCCCCTTTCTTTTAATGTCACAGAAACCTGTGACATTAAGTCTTGAGTAGTGGTGCAAAGCTTGATGAGGAGCTTCCATGAATATCTGTACTTTCCTATTGGTGTAATTGGTTTAGTTGGGTTATATTTATCAGTGTAAAATGTGTATTTTATCAAGACATGAAAAGCCTTTCTGTTGGATAGATGTTCAAAATTAACCTTTGGATAATAGA
The DNA here is from genome assembly GCA_013399055.1 of Ramphastos sulfuratus. Classification (NCBI taxonomy): domain Eukaryota; kingdom Metazoa; phylum Chordata; class Aves; order Piciformes; family Ramphastidae; genus Ramphastos; species Ramphastos sulfuratus. Next base: position 226,868 of record WBNM01046155.1, read on the forward strand.
GGCATTAGCATATTTTCAGAAGCTAAATAGCACTTAATTAATCTCTTATAAAGGTCTATCAGAGTCTGAATGTTGCTGTTTGGTTCCACTTCAGCTTCTGTGCTTCCAGTTGGAACTAAGCAAAGTCCAGAAAATATCCTTTAGTCTGAATCTCAAGGGAATACTCCCAACCAGAATATCTCCTTAGCACATACCATTTGTTTATCCCAGTGCTGCAAGCTTAAACTCTTCCCAGGTCCTTGCCATCAATAGAGTGTTGTGGACTATTTGTCACACAAATACCTCCTTTAGTATGTCCTGCCTAAGAACAGTAACTGGGCCATGTTCTGGATACTTCAACAGAGTTTGAATACACCAAAAAAAAAAACCAAACAAAAAACTCACATCAAACAAACAAACAAAAAACCCCAGGGACATATGTCTCTAATTCCATAAACCAAACACTTTCTTGGTAGTTCTAAAACAAATAATAGTGTTCAGTGCAATAGAGGAGTAACTTTTTGGTTTCAATAGTAATTGATCCCCAGTATCCTAAAATTTAGTTTGTCTGGTGAGAAAAAGAACTTTTGCAACAGGAGTAAAGCTTCACGGAGCAGGAATAACAGCTGTTAAATTATTTCTGCCACTTTTTACCAGTTTGCTTATAGAGTTCTGCTTTGGATGGCAGCCAGTGTATGCGAATTGGAAGGTAAGATAGCAAGTTTTATTCCATAAGTCAGTCCCAAGTGTAAAAACCTAAATACACTAAGAAGAAAAACAGATGTGAGCTATGTTTTCTGACCATTCTCAATTCTGCCTTCTGTATATAGAAGTTTTAAGCTCATAAAAGTATTCAAATTGGTAATTTACCTATAGCTCATAGAAAGGCAAATAACCCAAAGAGCACATATGTACTATTTAAAAGAAGTGTAGCACTGGTAGGATGTTGAGATTCAAAAATTTGGAATCTTATATTCTAGTAGTTGAATGCTGGGGGTGGTACTACACAGATTTGGACTTGCCTATTCAGGTCTTTATAAAGTTATAGCAGCAGAGTTTTCATAACTGTTCTGTAGGACAGCCTTCGGTTACAAACTGACATCTAAGCTTATCCTTTGATTGAAGATAAGCAACTGAAACTGCTTTTAAAATTTTTATTTACATTGGAAATTATATTTTCATCTGTAAGGAGCTTGTAGATACTGGAGAAGGGAATATAATATTATGAATGCTAATACACACAGGAGTATGGGTACAAAGTATTTGTGGCATACTGGATGAGAGCATGGTATGCAAACATCATGGTGCTTCAACTGTTCCAGTAACCATGAAGCTATTTTCAAGCTGCAGCACTGGACTACACAGCACAAAGGGCCTGAGCAGATAAGGATTGAGATGTTTCTGTCAATAGTGTGGACTTTCATTGCTGGAAATGCCCTTTTCTGTGCATTACTACTGATTTCAAGCTGTCATGCTTTCCTGAGTGGTGCATTTGAAAAGTTAGATTCAGTCGCCATTAACTTCCAGTATGATGGCATCAGCTTGTTCTGCTAGACCCCATCGCTGTGTGGTGGTCCTCCATGTTTCCCACAGGTCTGCTGGTGCCACATTCACCCACAAGAAATAGTGCTTGACAGAGAAGAATGTTGGAAGGGAGTAAGTAGGAATCTTGCTGTAAAAGACAGGCTGTTGGCAAATACAGGACAGGAGCAGAAGGAGAGAACATCAGTACGTGAAACTGGATTTGGTTTGCGGAGGGAGGCAGGAGCAGAGAAACATGGAATGATTTCAGTGCATTTAAGGAAGGGACACATTGTAAAGGAGCCTGGGGTACAGAGGGGAAAAAGTTGGAACAAGGTAGTATATGCATTCCTTACCTTCTCATTCAATGCAAGAAGCAAATGGAAATAATGGAACATGGAGGAATATTGACCTGGGGATAAGAAGAGAAGCAAAGCTGTAAGATCACTTTATAGTTCCTCAGACAGTCAAACAAAAATGAGCTGCTCTAAGTTTGAGGGCTGCTTCCTTCACATACTTTGACCCCTGTTATTTCAGTTACAAAAAAGGCAGTAACAACAAAAGGGACAGTGTCAAGACTAAGCACAAAATACAACCCACTTTGTCACCACAGCAGTTCATCTTTCCTGTGTCCTGACACCTCCTTTCTAGGTGGGAGGCTGGGAGAGGATTTCAGCTGCTCTGGAGGCTGGTTTGCAGGAGAAGAGGCAGTTCAGGCCTGTCAAGTGAATGGAAATGCACTGGTTGCCTGGTAGTAAGACAGGTGTGTTCATCATGCTCGGGAATATGCAGCTATTCATAACTTTATCAATCATACATGTGGCTAGCTCAACTGAAAATAGTTTGGTTCATGGTGTAGATTTTGTTTCTTCTCTCTACTATATATGTATCTTGTGGGTGAGAGAGGAGAGCAGAGATGGGAGGGATGAACATAGGGTGATCTTTATTGGAGAATTTTTCCTCTCATTTCTTACTGTCATGTTAGTATAGACATAGAATTAACAGCACAGAACTCATTTCAAAGCCAGAGATGAGTCTCAGTCTTCACCTTTGTGGCATAAAATACAGAGGCTGTTGGCTTAACTTGCTGTGTTGATGGTCTTTAAATGAAAGAACCATGTTCTAAACAGGATAGATTTTTATATGGATTAGGGGGAAAATAGGTAATTCTGAGGACTGGTATTGTTTTCTCAGTGTTACAGCTACATAGAAAACTTTGTCCCGTGTCCTTAGAGGACCACAGCTGTAGTAAAACACCACTCTATTTATTGGATAGAAAGCACTGCATCTAGTAGTCTGCAGTGAAACCAATTTTAAAGCATTCCAGCATTTATCACACGACCATTTAATTTTTTAGATAGCACATTTCAGATTTTGCAGACTTTGTCAAGCGAGTTATTGTGCCATTTGTTCTGCCCACAGCTTGTGTTTTGTTGTTTGCTGGCCAGATGATCTCATCTTATACTGTGGACTAGCTCAAGAGAAGATATTTACAGAAGGGCTTAAAAGCAGCCAATATCAGATTTCAGCTGTCCTTTTCCATAGCAGTAGTTGAATTCACTTTTTGTTAGAAAGACCTAACTCTAGTTCTGCCTGAGGAGTTGATCTAAGACCCTAAAACCTGTTGTGGTGTCTAAAAAGCAGGGGAATCGAGTTGATTTAGAATTGTTTCTCAGATCTAGTCTAAGAGGGTAAGAAGGGTGATTGATTGGTGATGGCTTGTGCATTTTTTGGTATCTTTTCAGGAAAAACTCAGAAACTTTGCCCCCAAAGATTTGTTTTCCTCTCCTTTGTAGGAAAACCAGTGTTTCTGAAATAAAATTGCTGGGATCTTTGACTTTACAAATTACTTGTGTGGCTTATTCTTCAGGTTACTATCGTACAGAAAGAGATAAGGGGACACAGTATGAGCTGTTTTATAAGAAGATGGATGGCATGGAATACAGACATGTCACTTTGTTCCGACCTTTTGGACCCCTCATGAAAGTGAAGAGCGAAACGGTCGATATTTCTAGATCAATCATTAACGTAATTGTCCCTCTTGCTGGAAGAACTGAGGCATTTGCGCAATTTATGCAAAACTTTAGGTAGGTGCATGAGATTGTGTAGTGAGCTGCATTGCTGATTTTCAGTATTTTGCTTCCTTTCAAAATGAATTTATCTTCTGTTTTTGCAACAAAAGTAATGATTCCACCATTGTGGGCAGCTGCTTTGGGGTGTTTGTAATTGAAGCTATGCCATGGAGCAAACATTCCTTCTAAAAAGATTTAAGAGATTCTCAAATTGCACCAAAACCTCTTTTAGACTGAATGTCAGGGTTGCTGTGAACCTGGAGACATATCTTAAACATCACTTTCGTATTTACATCAGCTTTTGCGCTCCTGTTTATAAAATAAGATGTTGGAATGAGACATATGGTATTGGATCTTTCCTATTCAAATGGGAAAGATGGGGAAAGAAGGAAGAAAACATCTTCCCTTGTTTCTTTCAGAAGCTAGTTGAAGTCTGATAAGGATACTTACATCTCCTAATGCTTTTAAGTGAATAGCTTATAACTACTCGAAGGTTCTATTGTGTTGAAAGTAATTAATATCTGCTTATCTTTGCACTTACAGGGATGTGTGTATTCATCAGGATAAGCGTGTTCACCTCACAGTGGTGTACTTTGGACAAGATGGACTATCCGAAGTAAAAAGCATCTTAGAATCCGTGGCTAGGTAAGTGTGCCAATCCAGTGTCAGTCAATACAAACGATATCTTTCTTTTGTTTAAAGACTGAAAGAATAAAAAGAATAAATTTGTAGCCCGTTACTAGTTAATAAGAAAAGTAAGCTTTATTTACAGAACACTTTCGTTTACATTTTACAGCTTAAGTTGCAAAAGTCTCCTGAAGGCAACTAAAAATTCAAGTTATAGTCCAAAAAATACTCAGAGCAGTGGCTTTGTGGTTTCTGTCTGATTGGGTGAATTTCTATCTAACAACAGGGTGAATTTTGCCATGATTATTGTCATGCTAACAGATTGATCAGAACTCATGCTCTTTGGATGTACATTTCAGTAGTTCTTTCACTGGAGATGCAATTCTAATGATAAGGAACGGGAATATAGTCCAAGTAGACTGTCTGAGAAGTTAAGCTTTGTCTTCTGTCCTCTAGGTACTAGGTAATTTGGCCCATGCTTACTCTGTTCAATAAAACAAATTTAAATACTGTTTCATCATGTCTGTCTCAGCAAGTAGGATTACAGTAGTATGAATGTAAAATTCCCAGTTGTGTTCTTGCCTCCAGAGTGATGGAACAGGTAATAGTGTCTGTAACCCCATAGCTGAGGGACCTCTCTGAGTTCTTGTGCTCATCCCTGAGGTGACAGTCGGTCGCTCTTGTTAGCCAAGAATAAGCTGAACTTGCATGTCATTCTGGACTCTCCATGGTGCCCAAAGCTCTGCTTGATGAAATGTATTAGACATAGGCTGTTTTGTTGCTGGCTTAGTGGACAGTAGGTTGCCTCAGTGAGCACACACATCTTCTAGGAAAGGAGGGAGGAGTGCTTCTGCTTTCCTCTTGCAGACCTCCCTGGCATCTAGCTTGCCAAGTGTCAGCTACCACTGTTTCTGAGGCCTCTGCTGCCTGCCATGCTCCTTGTGACATGGCGTCTTCTCACAGCAGGGTCAAATTCCCAGTGAGTTTGCAGCACTAAATCTATCTGATTTGATAGTGGTGCTGCTGTGCAGTATCATAATTCTGTTCTCTGTAAGCATTGCCTCTGAAATGTCTCTGAAGCAGACACTTAACTTTACTTGAAGATATTCCCCAGGTGGATGCATTTCCAATCTCACTTCTCTTCCATGATGAGTCAAGGCATGTGTGCTACTGGTATGAAACAGCAAGGAGAAATGAACTGACTGGGTTATGGTGGGTGGCATCACCAGAAAGATGGCCTTTTGCCTAATAAGTTTGGTGATGGTAGGGCATTGTAATTTCATAGAAAATTAATTCATTTCAATTGCCAAAAGGCCTTTTAAATCTGTCTGAATGAATAAATACAAAGTGAAATTAGGCAGTAAGTCTGAGGTCCATCTTTTTATGATAACTGAATTCTGACATGTAAAATAGACAAGTAAATGGAATAGAAGTTTTTTTTCTTCTTGGTGATGTAAACTTTTTTAAAAAAAAGTCTGTCATGAAATTGCTGTCAAACACTGAAAGAGTATAAATGGTCTCTTCATTTGTGTGTATGTCCCCATTTTATTTTGGGTTTGGCTCTGGTTTTCTTCTAGGGAAACTAACTTCCACAATTACACAATTGTCTCTCTGAATGAGGAGTTTAACCGAGGCCGGGGACTTGACATGGGTGCCAGAGCCTGGGAAAAGGGCGAGGTGCTGATGTTCTTCTGTGATGTTGATGTTTATTTCACAGCTGAATTCCTCAACAGTTGTCGTTTGAATGCTGAGCCTGGTATGTTCCTTATGGAAGGAAGGTGATTTTTGTTATATTGAATCTCTTTAACAATTTTGATTTATGTCTTCTCCCACTTACATGACCAAGAGAGATCACATACGATTGGTTTTCAGCAGAGCTACACTGATGCTCTTGCAGAGACTGAGCTAATGTTCCACATTTACATCCCAAGCTTTGAAATCTTCTGACCATTTTTCTCTAAGTTATATGAAGCTTGCTTGTTCTACAAGCTTCTGCCAAGAATAAATCTTTCTTGAGTTAACAAGCGTGCTAGTTAAGACCTTCTCCTGTGAAACATTTGATTGGGTACTTTTTTAAATGCTTACTCCTGTTCGAGTTTTGTTGTTGCCAGAAACTATTCAAATGTCAGTTTGGAATGAATAAATACTATTTCTTCCCATAATAAATAGTAAAGAAAATATGCTATAATTAATATTTGGATTCTATTTCTTGCATTTTATTTTATTTCTGTCTGTCTCTGCACTTCATGAAAAGAGTTGTACAAATAATTGGACAAGCTATAGAGAGGAAAGTCTTTGTGAGCTTTCACAAGAGAAGGAGTTTTGAGAAGCCGCTGACAATTCATACTGGTGGTTTGTCACCTTCGCTTCAAGTGAAAGTAAGAGTTCATGTCCAAATCAGGGTGTTGAATATTCTTGTAGGCTTTCATCAGTACCTTTGCAGCACTGGCAATGAAAGAGATCCTTGAAAAATATTGATCTGGCTTCTATTATAGGCACAGACCTGGTGTCATAGCATAATTAGGATACTCAGTGGCTGCAGGATGTATCTGGTGTACATGCTTGTGTAAAGAGGAAATCTCAAATAACTCAGCTATGCAAGGTGTTACTTGGACTTGGTTAAATTTTAGTTTCACTACATAACATTATTGTGGTGATTTTTTTTCACTGTCATGTGATGCATATATAATATTTTATATGCATGTAAGTATGTATAGCTGTATGTAAATATATGTCTATAGAATATATATAAATACATGTACACGTATCTACCTCAATAGATGTTATGTGGCACCTAAATGGAAAATGCTAGCAGACTAAGTTTGTTTCCCATAAATGGCTAAGAGCTAATACTGCACATAAAGAGATTATTTCAGGTTTCCTCTTGCCTTCAGAAAGTATGCTCAGAGTGAATAACAGTTACCTTCTGACTTCCAGGGAAAAAGGTCTTTTATCCTGTGGTATTCAGCCTTTATAATCCTGCTATTGTCTATGCCAACCAAGAAATGCCACCCCCTGTGGAGCAACAACTGGTAAGCGGTGTTGTTTATTCTGAATAGAATTAGTTGTGGTCGTATTAAAACAAAATCAGGTCTGTTTGGGACAGCTCTGGCAGTCTGTATCTAAACATTTGTCTTCATTATGGGCAAAACACTTTGAAGAAAAGCTTATCAAACAGTACAACAGTAATTCTTGGAGTTCTATCTAGACGTTTAAAAAAAAACCCAATGTGCTATTAAGTGAAGTTGGTATTTCTGATCTATTGCTTAGTTCTGACTGGAAAGAACATTCTTTTAGGAGGCATAGTGTGGCAGCAACTTTATGGCCTGTGTTTCAGCAAAGAAAGAAGTGGTGAAAGGGGAAAAGAAAAAGAAAAAAAAAAAAAAAAAAAAGAACAGTACTTGATTATATTCCCTCAGCACCAGAAAGTGCTGTGTAGGAAGTGTGCCATATAACTTGAGGTAGACTAAGATGTTCAGCCAGTTGCTTTTTTCGTGCTGTGGATAGCTCTACTCTGTGCTTATTGTTTCTTTACCTTTGCCGTCCAACATCTGCCAGAACCATTGCCTGTTATAGTGCTAATTTAATCCTACTTCTGCTAATCAAGTGCAGTGTACTGCTTGTGATATATTTTGCATTTCAAAATGATGTCGTTTAAAAACTGCAGGTGCACAAGAAGGATTCTGGTTTCTGGCGGGATTTTGGCTTTGGAATGACTTGTCAATATCGGACAGACTTTCTGACTGTTGGTAAGATGAAACTGTAAAAAATTTGTTGGTGTATTTAAATTAATTCTTCTTATCTAATGACAGAAAAGTAATAAATGTATTTCTTTTATTATCTCCCAAGACCAGCAGTCAGACTTCTTGTTAAATTTGGCCAATAAGTTATATTGGTTTTTTAGATTTTGATGTCTAATCTGATGAGTGTTTAAGTCACAGTATTTTTAGTAGCAACATTTCACTCTTGAAATTCTACAGATATTTTAATTTTTTCGTACTTTTTTGTACTGTTTGAAGCAAATGAATCAAGTTTAAAAAACTTGTCTGTGAAGTAAGCCATAACATAGACGAGAAGCATTCAAATTCTTTCTTTTAAATGACCCTGGGCAGTTGAACGTAGTTGTTGGAGACTTTAGAAATGTGCTTTGGCACCCCCTTGTGGCATGCGGTTAAATCTGAGACCAGGTTGGTGTGCTTCAAGTCAGACCATCTTGAAGATAATGACAGAAGATGTAAAGACAACGCCCTGTGTGCTGTATAATGGGTTGAATGCAGGCTGATTTCTAATAGCAGTCATATTGCAATGTGTAGGGTACGTGCTAAATTAAGACTTCGTAATTCTGGAGTTTGGAAATGAATAGTGCATGTGCCTGGGTCGATTTTTCACTGTGGTCCTGGAAAGAAAGGCAGGAGAAGTTAAAATGATGGAACAGTTTCTTTTCCTTAATCCAGCACTTTGAGTTGTCACCTGCGGAGCAATCGATGGCATTTTTAGAGAGGGCCTCTCATACAGAACATGACTGCTTCATTTTACAGCTGCTAAAGTCCATTATGATTGCTTAAAAATAACCCAGAAGCATAGCCAGTGAGGTTTTCCTGCAGTTTTCTGCAGCTGTCACATGGGATGTCATGCATAATGTGATTTCTGAGACGCTGTTCTAAGACTTTCTGAAGCCAGTAGTGTGTGATCTGTGTCCTGGGCAGTTTCCACTGCAAAGGATGTGATGTGCTTGGAAGTTCCACTCCCTCAATTTGGTATGCTTTGGCGTGGAGAACATAAAGTTAATTGGTCCAGAATTTCTGGTATGTTGTACCAAATATGGTGATATATTGCACAAGGAATGATGCACCTTTTGCTTTGCACCTAGCTTATGTGTTAAAATAACATTTCCCGATACTGTTTTTGTAGGAGGTTTTGACTTGGAAGTGAAAGGCTGGGGTGTTGAGGATGTTCACCTTTACAGGAAGTACTTGCACGGTGACCTTATTGTGATCAGGACACCGGTCCCTGGTCTCTTTCACCTCTGGCATGAAAAACATTGTGCAGATGAACTCACTCCAGAGCAGTATCGCATGTGTATCCAGTCCAAAGCTATGAATGAGGCCTCTCACTCGCACCTTGGAATGCTGGTCTTCAGGGAGGAGATCGAGACTCATCTCCGTAAGCAGGCTTACAGGACTAACAGCGAAGCAGTGGGTTAAATGTCACTCCGGTGACGTTTGATGACTTCAAATTCACAATGAACCAGCACCATTTTACAGCCTTAATTCAGCTTAAAAATGCAGTGCCTCTTTTTTTCAGTGAAGAAGACTTTAGAGGATTTTTGGTTCTTGTATTTGTTTTCAGAGTAATTCTTTGACTGATGCGTGGTTACCTACATATCTTGCAAATCCAAGCGCCTCAAATAAATTGGAAAGCGTGTGTAGTTCAAGGCAAGTGTCTTCAGTGGAATGTACAACTCTACACTTTTCCACCTGGTACATTTTAATTCTTACTTTTACATTATTTTAAGAATTAAATAATATTTTATGTTGTCTTGAGTGTTTTCAGTCTGTTTGGATTACTGCACTGTGTCTTTACACTCCATTGTAGAAAGAAGAGGAAGGTGTGAAAAAATCTCACCATGAAAGGTATCTGGGACATGCTGAGTGTTAACACCAGCTATTCAGGTTCCTGATTTCACAGCAAGGGCCTGGTGCTGCATTTGCTGCATTAAGAGACATTCACATGGTTGAATGTGGAATAACTTGTGTGAAGGAGGGGGAATGAAAATCTTTGAGTGGAATTGTAGAGCATATAATGTAATTTCATGCTGCAAAAGAGACCACCTTCTTGTCTCTGCAACGGATCAGACAAGTTGGGAACGTTCCAATTGCTTGTTTCTGTGTTTGGTCTTTTCCCACAGTAGATACCACATCACAGAATCCAAACTTGTATCAACTGAGTTATGCTATTAAACTCATTTACTTAAAGATTTCTTCCCCATGCCTCTTTACTCCAAGGCCCTGTCTATACATCTTGTGCTTTTAAGTTGAGGAACCATCTTTTCATTCCCATATACATGTATCGGAGGCCCATTTACTGTTACGCCATTATTGTGCTTTTGCTTTCTTGTTCTTTCTGGCATTTTCCTGACATTTTCAGGAGGCAGTTGTATACTTTTAGCTGTTTCAGTTACTATAAAGGCAAGTGCTATTACAGTCTTTCTTCATACAATGTTCTCCATTTCACTGATTATCCTAGCAGCCTTATTCTTGTTCAGTTTGAAGGGGTTTTAGGGGTTTTGTTGGTTACTTGGGGGGATGTTTCTCTTTGTTTTTTGTTTTGTTTTGGGTTTGGTTTTCTGAGCATGCATAAGCAGAATTATTCTGTGGTCTCATTAGTGCCTTGTACAATGGCACTACTGCTTCACTACTTCCCTTTTGGGATGCATAAACAGTTTAAATGCAGGCAGGTCATTTTTCTCCCTGTTGTCTTATATGCTACTATATGGCATGCCTCATTTTTAATACATTTATTTATAGAATGAATGAATTCTGAGAATGCTAATTCAGTGGTTAAACCACATCCATGGTCTCCCCTGAATTTAGAAATTAGTTGAAAACTCTTTCCAAACCAGGTGATTAAGATCTGTTTATGAATTTAGTTGGCTTCAAGAATTCTGAAGGCAACTAAATATTTAAATGGTTGAATTCTGGATAGAGGATATGCTGTGCAAATATTTCTAGGCACTGATCCTTTTTGTATGTACATAAAATTTGCCTTTATGTAACTTATTGTGGAAAACAGTGTACTGTATTGTATTTAGAGTGAAGAGGATGCATTGCAAGACTTCTTGCAGTTGATATTCTCAGAATAATAAAAGGAACTTCTGCATTTTAGATATTGTTTTAAGCTGTTTCTTTGAATTACATTTTTATATTTCACAAGGCAGATGACACATTGGACTCAAGTAGTAGTGTTTGCAGCAGGAAGTTCAACTAGCTAATTTTTGCATCTCTAGTGACTATCTATCCCGACCAGATAGGAAATTGTAAAGTTGGTTCCCCAGACAAATCATATGTTATCTTTCTTTAACTTGGTGGTTTCTAACAAAAATGATAAAGTACCAGTGAGAAAGATTAAACAGTCATGAAGATTTGGGGTTAAAGATATAAGTGAGGGCTTCTGCTAAGACCGGTAGACCTTAACATTTCAGCCGCTACTGCTATTCTGGCTCTGCTGTGCAAGAATAAGCATCAAAAATGTCTCTCATGGTCACCACCCCTGCTTAGCATGCACTGAAACAGATACCGAGGTAGTGTAGAGGTGTTAAGCATCACTGCAGCTTGGTTCTTATCATTCAGCCACCACCCTGGAAAGATCTGTTTGTCCTAGTTTCCGTGTTTTGGAAACACAGAAGACTGCTGATGCCGATAGCAGAACATAAAAGATCTGGTTATTTTCCACCAAATGGCTGTGCTTCTCAGCAGTGGTGTGGAAGAGTAACAGTGTTGACTGTGTCTCTGCAATCAAAACCAGACTACAGTGTTGGTTGTGGAAGGCAATTAAGGAAAGCTGCTGCTGAATGCAGTCAACAGGAACCAGTTTTTAAAACTTTTTTTTTTTTTTGTCATCCCAAAATGTGGAATTGAATGCATCAGAGTTAAATAAAGTCAGAACTCTTAGAAATAATTAAGGTTGGGGTTAGATATTGACACAAGTAATCTGAGTGACTAATTATTTGAGCACTTGAAATTTCTGGGACCCTTGCAGGCCTGGTCTTTCTCTTGTCTTAGTTCAGCTCCCTGAAATAACTACCTGTGTAAGAACATATTTTTATGGCAGACATCAGCTGGGTAGTTAATGAGGAGCATAGGTGACCATCACCCATGGCTTCCATTGCAAAAGGCATTGAGATACTGGTACAGGCTGTGTGCTGTGTTAAGGCCAGGTGCTCACAGCCCAGTGGTGGTTACAAGAATAATTTTAAGCATGGAATCTCAGATGCACTTCGCTGCTGCGTGGTACTGGGTTCTGTACACACCTCACCACATCCATCTGCAGATGGTCTGTAATAGTGATGCACAGGTTGTGGGGTAGCTTAGTAGCAACTTCAGAAATTCAATCACTTGAATTAAAAGCTGTTACTCATGGTCTAAAATTTGCACTTCCAGGGAATTATTACTTATGTACAGTTCATATTCCCTAGTGACTTAACATTTTACTGATTCACTTGTCTCTATATTATATAATTAGATTTAAAATTATAAATAACGAAGCTTTTAATTAAATCTTAAAATAGGGAAAACTTATTCTATTTCTCAAGTATTTTTACTTTTGCTTTGCAGCTAGGCTACAGGCTGAGCAAACAGTAAAACTATTTCATTTTTTAAAAAGACATCTAAAATTATTATTTTGAATAATGATTGCCTCAGTGAATTTAAAGGACATTTTTCAAATTAAGATACAATATTATCCTGTAAGCAAAGCCCTCACTGAAATGAGTTAACTGGTGAATATGTTAGGAATTTTTTATTTTGTCTATTTTAACAGGCATTTCCCAGAAGAGGACAGGAGAATAAAGGAAAAAGTTGAGACCTACAATTGCAGAAAGAATGATTCTGTTCAACGTACTGCTTTAAAAACCTCCTCAGATTTATGCAAATACACCATAAGATCACCATGTGGTCACTGCTTTCCTGGTCCTGTTATACTTTTCCTGATTTTTTGGGATGTTTTCTGGCAAAAAGTCCTCTGTGGAAGTGCTTCACTTTTTCTTGCTCCTCTACTGTAGTCTTGGTGGAATGGCACAGGTAGGCCCCATCTGAGGATGCAGATTTTGCAGTTACTGCCAGTTACTGCTGCATTACCCAAAACTTCAAGTCCAGCGTGTCATCTCTGTGGCTGTGGATGACAATGATACTTTAATTATGCTCCTGAGCAGCTAACACAAAGCTGAGTATTGATCAGAAACACGTATGAATCTGGAGAGCAGTTTGTTTTCCCCCATTCCTTAGCGTGCCTAAAAGAAATTACAGGTGCTGTGTAAATATATCCTGAACACTTGTGTGGCTCTTTTCTTCCCCCCTTTAAATCTCTCTCTCCTTGAGCTACCTTCCTTGTTAACTCAGTCTGCTTTTTCATTGCTGTGGCTCATCTTGTTTCTTCCAACTCTGAACCTTAAAGCCTCTAGCCTTTTGAAAGCTCCAGTTTTGGTTCTTCAGTGATGCAGGAGCCATTGGGCGTCCCAGCTGACTGAGCCATGTTGGGACTGGCAAGGGAAGGCCCAGCAGCTGTGTGGACCCTGTGGGTGGGATGGGAGATGACTGGCAGTGCAGGAACTGCTCTCTGCACTTTCCCAGCCCTGAGAACTGGTGTTAAACCCCAAAGGACTCCATTTATGAAATCCATACTATAGAATCATAGAGTTGTTCAGTTTGGAAAAGACCATTGAGATCATCAAGTCCAGCCATTAACCCTGCTCTACCAAGTTCACCACTAACTGCCACATCTAAACAATCTTTAAACACATTCAGGGACGGGGACTCAACCGTCTCCCTGGGCTGCCTGTTCCAGTGCTAGACTGCTTTTAGTGAACCAAAAATTCCTATGGATTAGTGTGATTAAAAAAATCTGCCTTTAGTAAGTCTGATTTGGTAATAGTTTCAGTGGTATTAAAGCCAACCCATCAAAAAAGATACTCTCCATAATTCCAAAACATTCTTTTAAGCTCTCTCCACATTAAATCAGTCAGAAAGGAACCAATCTTTGCTGCCAACCAGCAGTAGAAATACCATGCCACTGCTGGCTTACATGCAAGGTGAGTTTGGAGGATTGGCAAGGTTAGTTAGGTTACACAGCAGAGAGGACAGAAGACACAGTCGCTCCCAAAGAGACTGAGACTATCTTACCTATATTTGTGTCCTTGTTTTTGTACATCTCAGCAAGCCTATGAGTGAAGTAGACATCACCATTGTTTTCACAACCTATAACCTATTTTTTTCATTAAAATATTCCAATTAGCCTCAAACCAGCACAATTAGGCTTTCTGATGTTTCTGTGTGTGCCATAGTATTTCACGCTGAAGTACAGTAAGCATGAAGTTCATGGCAAAGAGCAGTGATCTAAAACTATTACCTGTTCCTAATGTTCAGTTGCACACCTTTGCTTCTGCTCTAACAGAACTAGAACAGAAATAGTACAATATGCTTTTGTTATGAAGTGGATTTACAAGTAATTTGAATTACCTGAGCATAGTGAACTTAAGATTACATTTTGGCATAGCCATGCTGCGATACAAGCACGGGGGTTTGTATACAGCTGCGCAGTTGTTTTCTGGTTACTGCTGTGTGCTCCCATGAAGGGTAGGTTTGCCCTTTCTCATAAAATGTGTAAATTCCTCGGAGGTGTTTCCTAACCTCAACCAAGGAACTGGAAATTAATCATGTTCCAAATATGAAAATCTCTTGCTTGGATAATAAAATCTATTCTACATATTGCTTTAGGCATACATATAGCTGAACAGCTCGAAAATGTTAGCTAAGTGTCTCATCTGAGGCTTGTAACTGCCAGAGATAACACAATCACTGTGTGGATCCGCAGCTGTGTGTTGGCCCTGGGGATGCAGCCTATGGACAGAGCACAGATGCTGGCTTGGATGGCACAAGAGAGGTGGCTGAAGGTTGTACACTCGATGTCACTGTCCTCTGGGGAGATCTTCTGGCAGCTAGCGTGTGTCAAGGGAGCTACCAATTGCCCAGCCTTTTCCTTGGGAGTCTTCCTCTGGGATTGCTGTCTGCTTTAGCAACAAATAGAAGTTAGTTAATTGAGGGACAAGTTAAGCCCCAGGAGTGTCTTTGTCCACACAAGTTTGACTTAATAATTATGGTTCAGCATTGATACCAAGTTCCAGTTATTGCTGATCACTTCTGGCCTGAGACTGTGCAAACACAAAGCTTGTCAGCTCAACAGGCAGAGGCCCTTCTGTTGGAGCTACATGAAATTTCTGGAGAAATGAGGAACATCAAGGGTTTGGGTGGTGTACACGGGTCATTGTCAGTTGTTCTGGCTCCGACCTGCACAGTTCCAGAGTCTCGAAATGGGTGCTTGCCGCGCACAGATCATCGCTGGCTCAGCAGAGGAAACCTGCTCTTTGCTTTCCCAAGTTGTGCTCTGCCTGCAGAGGGAGAACAAACTCCAGGCTGTTCAGCCTGGGCTGCCTGCCACTAGGACATTGCAAAGATAAATGAAAATATTGTTCTTGGGAGTAACAATCAACTGTCTACCCAGAGCAGCGCTCAGGTTATGTGGCTGTGTGTTGGGCCATTCCTCGTGTTTTGACAGATGCTGTTTATGTAACACCCTGTTTGCCTTTTAAAGCTCTTCAAGTGCAAAAAGCCAGCTGCATTTTCCTGGAGGAGTCACTGAATCTTAGTGTTAGCGTAGTAAATACAGTAACACTTGTTTAAATAGAAACATGCTCCACTGAACTGAGAAGTAATATTATTATTTTTCAGCTGTTTTATGCTATCCACATTACTTGCAACCTTTTCCAAGAAACTTGCAATCTCTGGAGGGAAGGGGAAGTGTTCTTGAAGATGGGAAATTTAAATGAGATTAGTTCAGGGCACACTTTTATGTTAGACCTGTTACAGGAATGAATTCAAGTTGTGCTTTTGCATTTGCAAACTTGATTTTGTTTAAAATTTTGTCGTTACATGAGACCAGTAGATAACTGTTTTGGAAAATTGGAGAAGACAGGGAAATACTTAGTTCTGGGTCCACAGCATCCAGAAGAATATACTTTGTGACTCTTTTCTTGATTTCATAAAAGCCTGTCACCCTTTGGACTTTGAGATACACACACCTATGAAAATCATAACTTCTTTGTAAAGTGTGTTTAAGACTAAGTTGCATAAGGAAGGAAAGAGAAGTAAGCCCTAACTACTTGCATCTGAATTTAAATTACTGAGTTTAGTGGACACTGGAATATAATCTTTAGAATAAAATTAATCAGCTCTGCTTTTCTTGGAACAATATGAGTTTTCTTAATGTATCACAGTAAGAAGTGCATTTGGGCTGTAGGCAGGTAGCTGTGCAGGACACACCTGGGAGCAGGCTGGTACAAGCACCCCCATGCAAACAAAATTCCTCTGCACTGGGTGACTTCCCAGGGTCCAAATTTCTAGCTCTTAAATAGTAGCATCATAATTGCCTTGGGGCTCTTAAGAATTTGTGTCAGCTGGGTCTGTATCAGCCCTACATCTCCCTTAAGAATACATAGCAGTGCTACCTCCTAAGGCTAGGTAGTGCTAGAAGAGCTTTTTGGGCCTCACCCGGACCCTGCCTTTGCCACAGCTGATTGTGTTTGCACTAATGATGGCAGCCGTGGGCTTAATTAGGGCCTTGTGGCATAGCTGGCTCTTCTCATTTGGTACCTGAAGCTAACAGGAAAACGTTTGTGGCTGGCTCCTGCTGAAGGAAGTGGCAAATATGCCCAGGCAGCAACTGCTGCTGTGAAACAAATGGTGTTTCTCCTGTGAGAAGCAGTGGTGTGCATTTGCATGGAGGATGAATGTGGAGGAGAATCTGTACAGAGCTGTAGAACCACGAAGCAAGGCTGGGAGGAGTGGCCGACACACCAGTAAGGCTGTGCTGCCATTCACCCAGACCTGGACAAGCTAAGGAGCAGAGCTGAACTTCATGAAGTTTGACAAGACCAAGCATGGAGTTCTGCACCTGAGGAGGAATAACCCCGTGCACCAGTATGGGTAAGGGCTTGACCTGCTGGAAAGTAGCTGTTGTTGTTGTTTGTTATTGGGGGAAGGGGTTTGTTAGTTTTTTTTTTTGCTTCCATGTGTTTTCTTTTAAAATATTGTCAAAATGAATTTTTGGCTGTTAGGTTCTTGTGACACTTTTCTTGGAATACTTGGATATTGTGATGTTTCTGAGAAGTGGGATAAGAGGAAAGAGCACTTGATTTCCTTGAGTTTGTGGATTTATTCATTACTTGCTTGGAATTTGTTTTTGAAACATTTTAGGAGGAGAGGTTGGTGTGTCTTTTGTTTGTTTGTTTGTTTGATTTTGTTGTTTTGTTTTACAATTTGAGACAAATTCTTCAGTACTGACCTATAATGTCTGCAGGCATAAATAATTCAATGTCTCATCAAACTCTGCTAGTGCCATAATTGTTAAAGACTTCAATCAAATTCATCATTTACAGATGTGGTTGCAAAGTGCTCCAGCACTCTGTTGATATAATCCATGGTAAGCTGCCCTGCACTTCTCTGTTTTAATAGCTGTTTGAGGAGGTGGAGTGTTAGGAATATTTTCTTTGAACTGAATGTAAAAAAAAATGGATCTTGCTTAAATATTTAAAAACATTTAAAAGAAAACATTCAGTGTTGATACTGATGGCTAGCAAGGTTCTTTGAATTTAACATTTCCCAGAATCATAAAAGGCCTTAAGGTGTGCTCATGTAACAGCAATTAAAAATATGTTAAGTACTTTTCTGCATAATGAGGTTCTGTTGGATTGCATAGTAGTTCTGCCTAAAATTAGAAGGATATTAAGTTTAAGGTACCTGCTGGATCTGAAAAAGCTAGATCAGGTTAGAAATATTGGAAGCAAATTTCCACTGAAGATAAAATGCCTTCTTTCTTGATCCAGGTCTAGGTGGGGATGTTCGAAACTGGTGCTTCATTTTGTGCTCACTTTCAGCGTTCTTTTGGTCTTGTGACATGGTCTCCATACCTTACACTGAGGTGGGGTTAACAGGAATCTTGTGCTTGACAAAAGCTCTGGGATTTGGGGTTATTGTTTGTTTGTATTTTGCTTGGTTTTTTTTCTTCTGGTAGGTTACTAATAGTTTCAAGTAACTGAGTACTGGTTTTGGCAAATGCCGTTCATTACAGAACATGTTCTATAGAAGTGCTTTTTATTATTACTAGTTGTTAGAAGGCTAAGTATTCTTAATATCATAAGGTATGCATCCTAGTGGAGCAAAGTATATTTATTGACTCAGATTTTTTTTTTTTAATTAATGTTTCATTTCCTGGTGGTTTGAATTTCTTCCTCATCACACCCCTTGAGGAGAAGGCAGAGTATTTGTCTGAGACTGTATCAGCATTCCCTGTGTGACATACAAATTGAGCTTTTTAATATTTCATTACAAAAATAAATTAATATCCCAAAGCTGTTTTGCAGAAATTGTCTGTTTCCGTTTTCTGTGCAAAAGCTGAGTGTGTTAGCAAGAAGCCCCCAGACTGCTGTTAGAAATCTCTGACAGCACTGGAAATACTGGAAATGTTTTTTTTAATTCTTCACTATTATGATTAAAGGTTGCACTGTACCTTCAAATTACTGCAGAAATACACCCCTCAAATGTTGTTTCTCTCTTGCAAAGCCCTTGGGGGAAGCAGTGAAGGAAGCCAAACCTCTGCACTGTTAGGGAACCTCTGAGGAAGGACTGTAGATATGTGCCAAACCGAAAAAACATTCCCAGTTCTCTCTGCCTTTCCAGAGACAAGCATAGAAGGAATAATTTCTAAATAACTACTGCTCCATACTTGTTCACTGGTCTAGAATCTTCCTTGATAGTGTGCACTGATGGTTTAGCATGAAGTCTTTCTGCTGTTTGTTTTTTAATTAAATTTTGTTAAGAATTTCCACTGTTCACACTGTACACTGTTTGCAGGCTTTTTGGGTTAGTTGGGAGGCTGAGGTTGCCCTGATAAAATTATAACAGGCTAAAGAAGGAATAGCTATCTGCACATCCTCATGAGAATTACTGATTTGTTTCCAAAAGATACACTAATATCAGTATTCAGCTAACTAGTAAGCTGAATTTTTGCTACATGATCTATTTGCTAAAAGGAAGCTGTTTCTTGGGAACTTGATAAATCAAATTGCTGCTAACTGAAGAGATCTCACTGGCATTGAGTTACTGCTTGTCATACTGTGTCATGCTCTAATAGCAGCAAACTGCCTAGAAAGCAATTTTATTGTTTACTCTTATGCCTGTGTAAATAGTTAATTTAGCCTAATGACTGGATGAGACATAATTGGAAGTGAGTTTTTAAGAATGTGATATGCATATTAATTATGAGTGTGATCTGGCCCTCAGGAAGACTCTTGTCTATTTGATTTTTCTTAATGCCAGTAAACATCATTATGTTTTCTAATGAGCCAGGATGACTGAAAGTGGTACTGTTCTACTCTGGGAGTCTGTCATGGACGTCTGGGTATCAAAATATTTCCCTGGAGAGTGTTCAACAGTTTAAAAAATGCTCATGGGACCTCCAGGGCTCCTGTACTTGCAATTTAAATTTTTTTTTTTAAGGCTTGTCTCAGAAAGGAGGTAGTGTGGGTAGCACTTGGGGAGTGTGTTAGGAAAGTTGGATTCTCCTCATGGCTCTGTGCTTATTCAGGCTCGGTGTGACTTTGGAGAAGTGGCTTTGCTTTAGCAAAGTAGTGTAGTGGTCGCAACCAAAGGTCCTGGAGCACTGAAATGTCAACAGAATCTTGCTACAGGAAACCCTGCACTGTGCTGTAGCCAGCAAACTACCGGCTTTCCTGTTAAAGTGATAAACACATGGGAGGAAAAAAAAAATGCTAAAATTCAAGTCTTAGAACATACAAAATGTTTTTACACAGTGCTCCCATTGATCACTGTTATTGAGAGAATGAAAACATTCTGCAGCAGACACTATATCAAATCTGGAAAATGCTATTTCAAAAAGCATGTTAGAAGTGGTGACATGTACTGTTTTAGTGTTGTCCTTTGTTGGAAGATATTTAAATATTTCATAATGTATCTTTATAAGAAATGAGCCAGTTGGTTCATTACCACTACATGGTTCACCTCCTTTAGCCACTGGTTTGTGGCTTCATCAGTTTGCAAGTGAAAAGTAAACACGGAAAAAGTTAAGCCTGGTTGAAGCAAGTTGGTGTTTGTTTTTTCTTTTTTATTAATGCAAGCACATCCAGTCAAACACGGAATATCCTGCTTTATGGTACAGCTTTATATTCAGCATTTCAGCTCAGAATAGCAAAACACAGTATTGAAGGAACGTATCAAATGGAGGGAGGAAAAATAAAAAGGAACCAATGTGGATACTGCATTGATTTCAAGTATATACTAGGACTGATTGACCAGTGAAGTGCACATTCATGTGAAAGCTTTTCTTTTATACATTTACAGAAAGTTCTAAAATTGCATTTCAAATATATATTTTTTTTCTTAAATTTTAAGCATCCGTTTTCAATTACATAAACAAAGCTGATATACAATCCCTCTTTTAGTGTCCAACAATGTTGCTAGCTAGAACATCTCTGAAAGTGCAAAACACTGTAATAATACAGTATAAATATTCTTACTCTAATCCAGGGCTGAAGGTCAGTACTTCAGCACAGGAAAAATAGCAGCAGATCATAAGAATTATCTCTTCCCTTTTTTTTTCTGGGCTGTTCTTTTTAACAGTTAGTATTCTACTTCTTCCTTCTTCATGGCATAACTTGCTTTTGTTTCTCTTTGATGTAAATGCTATGAAAATAGCAAATTTATCTCCCATTCCTCAATCTTCTAATTTTAAGTATTTCTCAAGGGGAGAGGTGGAACAGGGAAAGAGGGAAGGCTCTTTAATTTTCACTGTACCACAGGGCCAATACAGCAAATAATTTTTTACTACTGATTGCAGGTGCTACATGAAACAGTGGCACTGCTTTTGATTGTAGGCACTCAGCAAAGAGAGTCTACTGGGCTGGATTAAAGCAGACCCTCAGTCAAGGACATCTTACCCCTTCTTCAACAGAAGGCAGAATGCGATAAAATAAGATCTACTTTGAGTCGATCATTCTAAAAGAAGCTTGTGCAGAGGTCCTCTGTGAGGCTCTATCATGAAGGCTGTAACCACTGTAAGCACTAGAGGGCCTTCTAACTGTGTGGCTCAAGTCAGGATCTTCAGAAATATTCAGGCTTTAAGACAAGAGTTACTGGAAAGGACAGCACATATTCATGGGTAATAATTTATTTGACAAAACGGTTTATAATCTGAGCCTATTTTCTTATCTGATCTCTAAATTAAGAAAGGAAAAAAAAAGTCCTGAACTGTGTATTTTTTCCTGAAACGAATACCTTGAATCTTAACATAGGTTCTGTGGATGCTCATTTGGGTAGCCAAATTAGGTGTAAGCTTATGACTAAAACAAGAAATTGGAGATGGTAAGCATCAGTACATTTATAGATTACCTCTCATTTTGATACTGACCTGAGTTCAAAGGTTTGACCAATATCTTATGGTGGTTTCCCTTAGATTTGAGTGGGTTTTGGTCCAGACAGTTAATCATGTCTTGCAAAATCCTAGAAGAAACTTTTAAGCTGTTTTTTACTTTAATTGTATTTAACTATGTTTTCAAAGGAACTGAGGGAGTGAAATGACCAATTCAGTAGTGATGAACTCTTCTTAAGCTTCTTTTGAAATTTTAGCTGTAACTTCATTTTGAGTTCACTTCCCTCTCCATAGGTCATGCATGACTTCTGTTTTTTAAAAACTGTTTTTGAGAAAACATATTGAGCCTGTTTTGCAGACATAATTTAGGTTAGACTACCTTCTCTTAAGACAAAAGTAAAAAAAAAAAAGAAATCCCTGATTTTTAACAAGGAAAACAAACCATTCTGACAGCCAGAATTTAAAGGATAGTTCCTAGAAATATTAAAACTTAGACATGTGTGCATCTTCACAAATGCACACACACAAACTCACACACAAACGCACATACCCCAGCAGTTACCTCATCTTATCTTTTAAATCATGTAACAAAAATATGTTTGCTGCACCATCAATGTTACAGGCAGGTATACTCTATGTGCCATATTCTCCATTTTATGTAAAAAGTACATTGTAGCTGGTTTCAAAACATCCATAATTTTATTTTCTTTACTTCCAGTCCAGCGTAATAGAAGGTACACTAAACAATACCAGTACCTTGTAAGGCACTATCTTCTGATGGAGGAGAGGAAAACGTTCACTGCAGACATCTAAGGCCTTGACTCTACAAACACTAACACATGTGAACGGTATCATTGATTTGAAGGAGACCCTTCACTTGAAAGCTAGAGAGACAAGTTGAGTGTTCTGTAGGATACCAGTCCAATAGAGTATTTAACCTGAACACTGGCTTTAGTTGGGATGTGTATTTTAATTTTGGTGGAAGTAATAAAAAATAAAAATTTGGATGCTGATAGAATAAGATCTCCCCAGGGGTACCATCTCCCATGATACATTTCATCTCTGAGAACAGGGCCCTGCCCTTTTATTTAAAATAAAAAACCAAAACCCTTCACTTAAGTGCCTTAAGGTTGACATGTGAAATATTTACCACGTTTTATTTCATAAAAGTTACTGTATATACAAAACAGACCTCATCCAGTGAGGTCTTTCTTATACTCAGTCCAAGTCTTTCAGGTTGTAAAAACACGTTCATTTGCTGTGCTTCAAAGTGTGCAGATCAGATCCAAAAATCTCAGGCTCTATTAAGCAGAGTTGTCCTAGAAGAATAAAGAATAAAAAAAAAAAAAATTATCTTTTCTGTCATGACAAAAAGGTTTACAGTTTTGGTAAAGGTTGGCAACAAACCCATCGTATTATTAGCTGAAAGTTTTACTCAAGGGACAGCTTTCCAACTGCTGTTTAAACTGGAATACATCTATCTACAAATTCCAGTAAGGATGCTATCTTTAGATGAAATTAACTTCTGTAACATTACTTCAGGCCCTTAGGACGTGTTTGGGCAGATAACATATGTTGCTCTGTCATACTAAAACATCATTTGCAGAACAGCATGGGATTTTATACAATGTACACTGCATGGATGTCTTTAGTGAAAAGCTTATGTGGACTTCCCAAGAAACACTGAGATCACTCAAACAGTGTCTTCTCTAGGACTATGTGGTTGTAATGCAGCTCAACTGCAGCTCAGGTTGCATATAGATGTCTTCATTCTTTATCTGGTACAAATGTCAAATCTGAATGTTTAACATGATTTACAAAGGTCTAAATCTCTTTTTCTGCCATGGCCTCAGTATTAGCAGTAATCCTATCTAAATTAACTCAGCATGTATGTGGAAGAGGGAGGAGTCACTGAGGCATTCTCCTTTAAGAGTAGGCTGAATATTTGTATAAAATTTCATGTATTATAAGATGTGTAGGTATGATAAATGATAGCAGCTTCTTAGTATCTCCGTATGTTTGTTCCCCTGAGGAAAAAAAGCATGTCTGCAAACTGCTATGAGCAGTAGATTCTTTTACTGTATTGGATAACTTAAAGCATATTCTCTTTCCTAGTGGTCTTGCAGCCTGATACACCTTCCTCGGTCAGATTATTTCAAAGTCCAAGCCTCAATGATTTTTTTTCAAATTTGAATTTAGAAGAAAAATTATTTGGGCCAAAATGGACTTAAGCTGGATATGCAAATAGCAGGGAGGAGGCTGATGATAATGTGCCTGTTTGTCTGCAAAAAGATTCATGTTCTGAGGAAGCATCATACCTGAGTGTTTTCCAGCTGTCTTTTTCCATGTGGTTTTCTGGACCTTCACTTTCAAAGGATGCAATGAACAGAGCTAGTAAATAAAATAAGAATTATCAAATATATGGGTCCTATAACCCATCAAAATGTGGCAGCACGGTATGTGAGACTTTGCAGACTTCATGATCAAATTTATTCTCATCAGAAGCCAATATGGAAATGATAATCATACTTAGCTAATATTTTTGTGCACGTCGTTATTTTTTTAATCTACATATTCTGTCTGCATTTCAACAAGTAGGAAGACTCACTACAATATTAAGTATTTTACCTTCTTCACTATAAATGGGTGCTGTGAGTAGATAGCTCTGGATCTTCTTGTCTTTTTCAAAAGGACACTCAACCTGCTTCCATGTCAGGAAATCATGAATCTGTCTTGAAATTTCCCAGAATTTCTACATGAGGTAATTAAAAGAATACTATTAAAATAATATTTGGGTTTTATTCAAATATTAGTTATTTTGTTTCAATTCCAGAACCTCTTATTCATACTTCTCTTACACTTTATTCAGCCTGTTTCATTGTTATCCTTCCTTACCACTTCCTTCATCTCCCTCCCTCTTCGTCCCAGTTCCTCACCTGTAGCTAACTTCTCAAGTTTACAACAGCATATCCCTGTTAATTGAAGAAATTAAAAATTGCTTAGGGTTTGTCTTGTATGTTGTGTGCCACCTCCTCCAGCCTTAACAATGGCAAAAAACTTACAAAACTCATTCTGACTTTTGGCTGTGGTGTTTTGGACTTGTATGTTTGCTAGTCGGGGAGAGAGAACCTTCAGAAGCTCCCTTAAAGATCTGCTAAATACCATTTGCTGGTTGTAAGTAGTGTTTACAGCTAACTAGCCCAATAACCTTAAGTCAGGTAATGCTGGTAATTTAGGGTGAAGTTATCCATTACAATTTAATCTGATTTCTTGCTGCCTACTTTCCATTCTTTACTGCCTTCTGCTTCCCCAGTCCCTTCTGAAATAAGGCAGGTTACACGGCTGGGGAATGGCAAAACTTTGTCTGCCATCATATGTGGTACTCTGAAACCTTTCGATTTCAAGTTCTTTACTGTAAATATTGCATGAGTACAACAATATTCCTTGGAGAATTTTCCCTTTCTGATTAGCTAACGTTAGACTCTTTCTGTGCTGAGTAATTTTTAATGTTAGAGATTTGGCTTCTGAAATAGTTTTCTTCTCAGTCTTCTCAGGCATCAGTTTCGGTAGCAAATGAATGTAATTCCAATGAGTCCCGCTTATGTGAATTTTATTTTTTGCAGTGCATCTGTCCTATTTCATGAAAAACTAACAAAACCCAATCTCTTACGTCACTGCATTTCAAAAGCTTTTCACTGAAAGCAATTACATTCCGGCAGTGTTAGAGATTCTCTTCTGTGTATGTAATTGTGGATGTGCTGGATATTTAACATAAACATGGCAACGGGAAGTGCTTGCTTTCAGAGGTTTAGTGACCTCATTTCCCCTAGATAATCATAGAATCATAGAATGGTAAGGTTGGAAGTGACCTCAAGGATCATCCCATAGGCAGGGACACCTCCCACTAGTACAGGTTACTCAAGGCCTCGTCCAACCTGGCCTTGAACACCTCCAGGGAGGGAGCAGCCACAACCTCCCTGGGCAACCTGTTCCAGTGCCTCACCACCCTCACTGTAAAGAACTTCCTCCTAACATCCAGTCTAAATCTCCCCTCTGACAGTTTAAACCCATTGCCCCTAGTCCTGTCATTGCAATGCATAATGATATTGCTTTATGTCTAGATGACAGCAATGCTGAAAGAATTGGTAACATAATGAGCTAGAACTTCAAAAGCAGCAGATGTTTATAATGTCCAGTGTTGAACTAGCATTACAGTTTCTGTAATAGCAAGGACCCACCTTGAAGTTTATCTGCCCATTGGGCAAGCGATTCGTGTGTATCTTGTGTAGGAAGTAGATATCCTTAATAAAGAGGTTGAAAACTGGGATGACTATTTTCTCTCGGTTGCTGTTGGCAGTTTGAGATCTCTGTGCTGCTCCCTGCAGGGCTGTACGGTAATTACAGAAGTTGCTGGACGGGTCCATGTGATGCTGGTTTTATCGGAGGGAAAAGAAAGGCAGTCAAGTAATCCATGTTTCCTAAAAATAAAACTCTTTGATCTAACCATCAGAATTATGGATTCAGAGTTTATGAAGTTGTTTGGCCCCTTTTTAAACTTTCAACTTTATACTGACCATATCTGGAATCAGGTTTTCATAATTTGTCTGGTTTGAAAGCAGAGTTCTATACTGACTCTGCATCTCTGCTTTGCTCCAGTGGTTAATGGAAGACTGAAAGGAAATGCCACGTGACTACTGGAAGAACAAGTTTTGCTTTCATTCCCACCTCCACTAGATGGAGTACTTTAACTAGTTTTAAGGGTAGCAAAATGGTATTCACTTGAATGAAAACTACCTTGATTTTAAATTGGGAAAAATACAAGACATAACTTAAAGCAAACTTGCATCTATTTTTTTTGCAGGCAAGTAGGGAGTCTAAAATTGAGAAATGCCCTCCCAGACATCCAGCAGACATTTGGTTGAAATTATCGGACATATTTCTACATAAAGTCTAAACTTTATACATACCTCTAAAACATCAAATTTGGCTGTTTTGACCTTGGACCAAGTTTTCTTTAGCCGTGCCACAGGACTCAAGTTCATGCCAGCTGAATGGAAAGAGAAACAAAGAAAGAAACAACTGAGTTGAAAAAGACAGGGCTAGCACAACCTTGTATTTATATATCAGCACCATGCATTTTGGAAGGCAGTTGAGCTTGACAAACAGAAGTTGTAGCTGAAATTCACCCACCATCATCTGTCACTAGTACATACTGCCCCTATAGAAATGTGTCTGCTAATGTGGTCAGCCAATTTAGGGCAAGTATGAGCATAGTTTTGCCAGCCAGGTTGTAAAATGGCATGTGTTTTGTAGTCTGTGTTATGGATACTCACAGATAATAGCCATCATTGAGTTGAAGTTTCCAATATTGAAGCATTCTCTTGCCACATCAATGAAAAATTCCACCATTCTTGTACGCTGCTTTTTCTTTACAACCTGAAATTAAAAAATAACATCTGTTGTGAGGGAAGGGATGGCCTGAAGTTCGGGTGTTCAGTTAGAGGCATGGTAACAGGTTGGTTGAATTGATATTTCAAGACTTTATGCAGCTAAATCTTATGACACAGGCCTAAGGGTATTTTAAGAGCATTTTTTTAATAAAATAGAAGAAGCTACTATCAATTATTTGTCTAGTTGTAGGGAGGTAAATTTTTGTTTATGCAGAAAGTTCAATGTCTTAGAGAATCTCATGTAAACAAGCTGGACACTGTCAGCAATTTCCTGTTACTGGAAAAGAGAGATTATATGAAGCTGATATCAGAAAGAATATACACAAAAAACATAAACCACTGAAATAAGGGGTAAAGCAGTAGACAGACTTAAGTCTGGGGCGTGTAACCTCAATGTCAAAGAGAACAATTGCAATGTTCTGGTTTTCTCATTTTACTGTATACACTTAAAAAGACCTCTTGAGAGCAGATAGTGATGATGATCAAATATACAATTTCTCACTCACGCAAACATAGAAAGTATCTAACAAGTGACAATGAACATCTGCTTTACAGGTTCTTTTATAAATGGCAAAGGAAAATTAATACGCAGCACTGTCTCAAAACTTTGTTTCCAGAAGACATAGATTTTTCTCTTTGCATTGTTTTTTTTTAATTGCCTAGATTAGATTCACTCATCAAAATCTTTCTCATACTTAGGACCTAGAAGTTTGGTCTGTTCCTTTCACCAGGGAATTCCCTTTTGAGAAGGCAAAAAAACCCCTCCTAAAACAAATGCAGCCCACAAAACACAAAAAAAAACCCCAAACCAACAACCAACCTTCTCACCTAGATACTTGTTTGTGTTGTATCAAAATAAAATAGTTCAGTAGCCAATGGCTTCACTTAGCCCCTGGTATGTTAAAACATTTTGACTATAGCAGACATAGCAGCCAGGTTTGGAAGGTGTCTTGGTGTGTTTTTGTAATGAGTTTTTGTGAAAGTAGGAAATCTGAAGAGATTAGGATTGATATACCAGACTTCAGAAAACTTCAGCAGGCACATGGACATCTACAAAACAGCTACCTGAACATGCAGGAATAGAGAGAACACTTCTCATTTGCTGTTAACTGGTGCAAAATAAGAGGAATGTAAAAAGACGAAGTACAGATGGGGAGGAGGGAGAAGGTGGGGGAAGTGTTTCTGGGCTAGTATACCTTCCATTCCTTTGCTGATTACATGATAGAAGCTATTTTAACCTCTACTAAGGCCATTGTCCCTTTAATTCTGAAAAAAAGTTTATCCCTGATTTCTCTACCAAAAAACCCTGAATACATGATAGTGCTAATGATACCTAAATGCAATGGAAGTACACCTGTTTATTTCTAAGTCTGCATTTAAAGATGTTATCTTGGAGAACTTACAGATGTATTAAAAAAACCCATGAAATCTCAAATAGCTCCAAACCCAAATTTCACAGAAGTTCCATTTCACTGCATGATTAATACTACTTGGAAGCTACAAAAACAGCGAATATACACAAAGCCAAACATAGCGATGAACTCTTAATCATAAAGCCATGCAAATAATTTAATGCTTGACTAATGTCATTATCTTTAATTGCACTGCTAATGTTTAAATCTTTGTTAGACCACTGCCTTTACTATCTTGTTTTCTACAAGTACTTACCCGACAAATCTCTGTAGCCACCAACATGCTGAGACAATTGAACCAATTGTCATAAGCTTCCAAATTATAGGTTTTGGTCACATCGCCTCGGCACTGGTAAGAGAACAGGCCACATGTTAATTCTATCCTGTATTGTGGTAAAATCAGCATGCCAAAGGATAAACTTCCTTTTCATGTCTTGATAAAAATCTTGTTAAATATTTCTTGAAGATGTGACCTTAAACAAGGTTAGAAAATGTCAGCCTTTCTTGCACAGGGTGTATTCAAATTATTGAAATTTCTTTACTCTGGTTATTTTTGGTTTCTTGTTTCCCTCCATACCCTTTCTTGTGTACCTTGTGGTTATCCAGGGAGTCCATGTGGCTGACAATCTGCATCAGGTCCTCTGGGTAAATGTTGCTGACCCTTTCCTGTGTTTGGAGAGATAAGAGATTGTCACCATACAGACAGAGTTCAGTGAAAAGTACATCAATGAAGCCAAAATTAAGAGAATATTTTGATAACTTTCAGTTTCCTCCAGTGCAGATGTGTTTATCATGTTAATATTATCAGTGTTCCTAATTGTCTTGCTCATGACTTGGTATTTTTTGATTAAAACACTGGAAGCTTTTAGTGAAGCTATAGCAAAATTCACAACATCTGTGTGACTGATTTAATTTTCTATTTACTAAATTAACCATCTCACCAGTTCAATATAGGTCAGCTGCTGTGCCAAGATCAGAGGGTCACAGCACACGCTCAGGATGTCCTTTTGAGTTGACTGTGGCTTGGTTTTGAGGATGGTGCCTTTGTCAGTAACAGGTTGTCGGAATTTCTCTCTGATTTCCTGATACTGGCTCCGCGCAGAGAGGGCCATCAGGAGATTTTGTGTCATCTGGCTAATGATCTTTTTCACTGTTCCATTTTCCTAAGCAAAAAGCAGAAATAATGATTGCTAAGCTCCTTTAGCTGTTGCAGACACAGATCACCAAGGAGTTTTGAACTGGGGAACATAAGCACCCTATTATCCATTTTCTTTCATCATAGCCAAGCTGATCATTCTGTGACAAATGAACTTGTCCTAACTCCCCACACAACTTCCTAAGAAGCCTGTTATGCGTGCCTGCCTTCCTCACTGTTTCATTTGCTTGGTCTGCTTCTTGCAGTAGTTTTTTAGTACCTCATTTCAAAGGTGCTCATGTGAACAGCTTAAAAGCAGGTATAGTGAAAGGTGATGAGGTTGATTGCACAAGGCTTCTCCGATCCTGTGCGTACCAAGCGTCAAAAAGCTCTTTCACAGTCTGATCAGACCCACTGATCATCAAGTTTGTTTTGCAAAGGCAGAATCCAGGGGATTCACGCTATGTCCAGGAACCTACTCCTAAAATAGTCTGGCTTGGCTTTGAAAAACTAGCATCCAAAGATGTAGTTAAAAGCACAAAATACATCATGTTCTTGGACAATTAAAATGCCTTTTTGTTCATCAGGTGCAGATGTTAAGCACAGGATTGAGAATGATACATACTAGTAGAGCCATAGAAATACTACTCATCCACTCAGTGTTTTGACAACTAATGCAAGCTGAATTATTTCTGCCATTGACTGTTTGTCCTATAGACATTTCACTGAGACCTAACTTGATCTTAGCTAACTTGGTCACTTTCCTACTCCTCCTGTTACTGCTTTAAATGACCCAGGTTCTCCAACCCTGTTCTTCCTGCTGCTGGAAAATCTACTTCTATCAAAGACGATCAGTATCCTCTTTCTAATACAACTGTTCTCTTGCTTTCATGCAAATTATTTCTTTTGAAGTCAGCCACAAAGTTAACTGTTAGATAACAACCTGCTGTGCTGGTTTCTGCCAGTAAACTGAATACACTAGAAAGAACTGCAATGAGTCTGTGATGGCTCAAAGAAGCCACTAATGTGCAGTGATGACTGAAATTACCTAGCAGATGTGAGAGAGGATGACTACCAGATACTTGTATATTGCATGCTATAATTAAGCAATAACAGTGTCAGAATGTTGCTTTACAAGGCAATAATCTGACTCCCAAGTGAAATCAAATGAAAAGCTGAAGGCAGTGTTGCTCATCTTAAGGCAACTGGATTACTACTGAAGAGCAGCTGGCTGCAGCCATTTCTGATATCATGCTACAAGTGTTCAGAAATGCCAAGGGAGTGTCTTGGGGAACTGAAAGAAAGCACTAATTCTGTTCTCTGGTATGCTTAACTTTCTGTCATAAGTCATTTGACTTCAGCTGCTATGCCTGACCTATGTGTGTATCTGGGAGGAAGATTTCCAGACATGCATCACAGAGAATCAAACTTGAAGGGAGGTGAAATTATTGCACGTGCTGTGTGAAAATTAACCAAAACTGCAGGGACATGAAAAACAGTGGCTTGCTTATGCTATTGTGAATTTATTAGTGTATTCCCCTAAGAGTTTTAAGTTTCCTTTCGTTACTACATTTTCTTAAAACTATGAAAAATATGTCAATGAATGTATAATTGTCCTTGTCTGAGTTCAAACAAGACATGTGCACTTCATTTGGGGCACAACTCTGGCTGTACCTGCAGTTATTTGGCATTCTGTCTGACACCACTAGGACAAGCACCTGACTGCATTGTGTGAGTTCTCAGTCGACTTTCTACTCTATGTATGGAGAATGGTGACCTAAGGGGATTCACGAAACCTTTTAAAATACAAAATGCATCCCCAGACCATTACCATAAAAAATGCTGAGGCACAGTATGGTAATTTCTTGTGGTAACAAACACTGAGAGCAAGAACTGCTTTTTTGTTAGTGCCAAATTACGTTTCCTAGGGGTCAGATGTTGCATAGTTCTTCACTGATCAAACTTGACTTACAGCCTTGTTAAAGGGATAAATACGGTGATGCTCTAATCAATGGATGTCAGCAGATGCCTCAGACACCAGATGACTGAGCCACTCCATGAAGATGTGTTTTTTTCAAATGACTGTTCATATATAACAGAGTGGGAAGGAAGAGGGAAAAAAAGGCCACAACTTCTTTCTAGTTCAAAGTAATAGACAAATTAAATATGAGGATACAGACACTAAGTAAAACCTCTGTCAAGTCCCCTTTCACAGTATCTCTGCCAGCATACACCTCTTTGCCCTGGTCTACAAAGGGAATAGAAGGCATGTCATAATCCTATTTCCTTTTCCCCCTCCTACTAAGGCACTGATGTTTTCCTAGTCCAGGTAAACAGCTTTACTGATGCAACACAACTATCATGCTTCCTTTTGACAACTTGGTAACACCTAATTGCATTGTGTCCTATCACTGATTCCTGTAATGTCGTCAAACCTGTTGTTCTTCATTTTCTCTGTACTTGAATCAACAAAACACATCACATAATTGTCTTCTCATTTCCTGCTAATTGTTCTCAAAAACATCTTGAAGTTGTGGGTTTAGAAACAAGGAAAAGCTTCTACCAAATACTTCACAAGTAATTCCCTTGTACTTCTTGATTATATTCTTCATTTTGTCTACTGGTAGTCAGTGACTTCCTCAATGAGGAAAAAAAATGTAGTTTGAGTGTTGGGAGGAAAAAAGTCTGCCCCTCCTATCTGCAAAAAGGAATAATCAAACGACTCCCACTCCCAAACCCCCATCAAACTGCAAGTCCTTGTTTTGAGTTTGCTTTATGTGTTTTCTTTAGAAAAGTCTTTTGTGATATGTAGTCTTTTTCATAGGCTAGACACTTGGAGTTGTTAGGACTGATGACTGACTAGCTATCAAAGCTCAAGTATAACTTCTCTCATGGAAATGCTGTGTGTGTAACCTGAAATATAGCAACAAAGCAGTTGCTGATTATTGTTAAGAGATAGGAACAAACTATTAAATAATAAGCATCTTCACCTTGAGGAAAAAAGTACACTGGATACAACTAGTTGGTATGTCTTGTGGGTCTTAGATGTATAGACTAGTAACAAAGTACACAGCATGAAAATAAACTGTATTTTGCCATTGCAATCACTGTTCTTTCCTTTCTCCTCTTCTGCACCACATATATTTTTCATACCGTCATAACTCTTTCGTCTCTTTCTCTTACACTTGATTATAAGTAGTTTCTGCTAATGGACCATTAAGCTCATCACTCAGCTCACATCCTGCAGTTACACTGACAGCTTAGCAATTGCTGCTGCAGTCCACTTAGAAAATACTGTGTGCAGAAGCAAGAGTTTGTATATAATATGATAAACCATATATAAAGGTTGACAAGTATTGCTTTATCACTTAACAGTTTTTCTCTTCTGCCCAACTCCTACCTCATCATATTGTGTGATCCTGTGAGCAATCTCCTTCAACTCCTTCATGGATTTTTCATCTTGGAAATCATAGGGAAAAGTTTCAGTCCATTCCTTCAGGAGCTGAATGATTTTGGCAGCAAAGGATTTCAGCTTTGCCTAGGGGAAAAAATAAAGTGATTACTGACCACAGGCCTTTCTGACTGTAGAATAAATTAGCTGATCAATGTTCACAGAAAACTACAGCCACTCTTGAAAATACTTTGTACTAGTAGCAGTTGGAGGGCATAAAAAAAACCCCATATTTAACTGTGAGCTAGATTCTTCAATAATGATTTACCCTCCTTTCATGATATCTTGGTGATGTCTTTTCACACTCTTTGAGGATATTTCCCAGGTTAACTGTTTAAACCCAGGAAGATGACAGAATAGTTTGTCACTTATTTGATTGAAGTCATTGGGACTTAAGCTGATTTATGTTGAGGCAGTAGTACCTTAGTATTTGAATTCAAATGCACACAAACTGCAGCGCTTTGCCAAGCATCTTTCATGAGAAATGTTCACAAAGACGTTTTTGTTCTACAGAAATTTATCGGACCCTCCAGACTGAGTCTTATATTAGAATAAGTGAATTGCGTGAAAGATGTGAGTTCTCTCCATGACATCTAAATCAAAATGGACTTTGAAAATAGAAAGCATTAACTCTTACTCAAAAAGCTGTCAACAACAGAAAGCAGAGAGATATTTTGTAAATTCTTTTGTTACTCATGAACCTTCTAAGGCTTTTAACCTGTTGGACCTGAAGTGGATATGAGTTTTTTCACTATCATAGCAGTAGAGACCAACATCAGTAAATCCAAGGGAGCACTCAGGGAGTGAGTGTGCTAAGGACTCTTAATGAACAAAAATCAAAATATAATTCAAGCTATATCTGTCCTCCCACACTACTTGTGATGCACTGAGGAAAAAGGAAGCTTACTTCAGTAAGCTGCGGAGGTCTCACTACATAGCACTTCCTTCTTTCCACACACAGCATGCTTTCCTCATTGCATTCTCCTTCAGCAGCCTCTTGGGAGTTACAGAAAGCAGCTTAGCATGTGAGTGTCACTACAGGAAATTGGTGTGCTTTTGTTTAAGACAAATGGAGAATGTTTTCCAAAAGTTGGGAGGCACTCTTGCCAAAACATCATTCAATCATAGTATATCCCGCTTAATCGAAACCAAAAAAAAATCAACTGAGCTAAGCTTCAGGTTTCAGATTAGAGTTTCTGTTCTCCACATTCCAACTGTCATCTGCCTTGGGGAAAAGACAATTTATAATACTTTGCCAAGAAATGCATGGAGCTTGATTTTTATAAAAAAATAATCTGTAATAAATAAATAATTAGTCAGCCAGTGTGCTTCCATTCAATTAATGTTAGGAGGTATGTGCCTGGTTCACTTTTGTTCACCAAAAGCTGCTACAGAACTGGGTTTTGGTGTTGATTATCCTGGCTCTTTTTAAAATTTTTTTTAAACTGAAAAAGGAGGGATAGTGGCAGTAAAGTTCCAAATTCCCTCCTTAGGTATGGCAAGTGCATCCATATGAACATTGACTTCTCATGTACCTGCCGATGAGTTAGTAGGGTTTGCTTCCTTCACGGTGGAAAGCTGGTACAAGACAAACTGCAAACCACATTACTCTTCATGTAAGTATTCTTCAGGTGTAAAAATGTCTTATGTTTTATCAGTTGCTTCTAATGTTCATGAAAGCAAGGTATACTTTCTGAGAGCAACACTAAAAACATCAATATAGCAAAATATTAGATTCCTGTTTTATCTGCAAGTGGATGAAATCCAAAGCAGTGTGGCAGTCTTGAGATACGTAATTTCTGATAACCTAAATAGAATTCAGTTATGTGGGTAGTAGCACACATTTTCCTTTTTGTCATGATTGTAATAAACCTACCAAGCTCCTTTTCCTGTAGTCCTGCTCCTGTGGATAAGCCCTGTTGTGCATGAAATAAGACAGGCAGAACCAAGAAACAGCCAGCAATTAGAAAGGGGGACAACAGCATTCCTGTGCTTGTAGGAAAGGGAGGTTTAATGACAATGACCTAGTTATGAGTATCATTTTGATTTTAATTTTTTTTTTTTTTTTTGGTTATAAAGTGAACTTACTGATGACAAGAACTGAGGGAAGTAGTAATTCTTGAAGAGACTTCTGCATTCCAAACCAGGCAAGACAAGCTTAATAGAAACTAATTTCTGCTTTCTCTTTTTAGTTCCTACTTCATCTTTTTAAAAAATACTCTCAAGCTGCAGAAATCACACAGAGTTTTGGCAGGCTTTACCACTGAGTAATAAATACTATACAAGTGCCTTTTTTCTGCGACAATCTTATTTGGGTTTTTCTGATCTCTAAAAACTTATGGAGAGTTAAAATTTATCCTTTATGGTCAACTACTGACTTGTATATTATAACTGATGTCTTTATATGGTGAAACTCTTCCATTCCATGAGTGGCCAAAAGGACTCCAAGAGAATCCAGAATGTTTTTCTTTTAAATCCACTTTTCTCTGTACTGTTTTCTATAGGAATCTTTGGCTAGCCAATTATGTAAAAAAAAAAAAACAAAACAACAAAGGAATGATAAGTATTGTGGCATATAACCTCAAAACCTGTCTCCTTGCCACTCGTCTGGATAGTATGTGAGTTGAACAAGTCACCCAGCTCCTCATGTCAATAAACTTGTATGAGTAAACCGTCAGAAATTATCAGAGCTGCTTTAACTACTTTTGCCAGCAATTTTCACTACTGAGCCACTTAATAAGAAGGTTCTGGTAGCTGATGATACCACATTAAGTTATGACAGCAAACATCTAAGTGTCTAGAGTTGAGAATTTCTATTCTGCATGTGAAATGAGCTTTTACTTGTTGCCAGATAGAAAAAAATATTTGCAAGTGCTAGTGGACAGGCTATTCCATAAGACATACAGACATACTACTGTAAAGGACAGTAGTCATTTGAGAGGGATGTCAGAAGTTTGTGTAGTGTTTTCCAAAAATTCTGTTTAGTGGGCCAGAAAAAATGACAGTTCATATTAAGAAGGTAGGAAGGAATCATGGGCATAGTAGGAAAAGCAACCGGTAAAGTATGTAAAGCAAAGCAGCACCCCAAAACACTCATCTTTTATTGTTGCCCTGCTGTTTGATGGTTTTCTTGTAGGCTCATTTCCAGAGCCTACAGCAGAAGATGAAAGAGTGTGAGTGTCTGGAGTATGAGCTACTTTCTTTTATATCCTGTTGCCAGGATGTAATGCTATTTAATTTCAGTGTGGAAGTCCTGATTTATTTTTTTTAACATATCTGCTGAAAACTGAATAACACTACTTTACAACTAATATCTTATCTTTGAGCAGCCAAGTGATTTAGTCCACAGATGTTTCATTTTAGTATCTCCCATATGTATTCATTCACAAAAGCTTCATCTTATATCCCATTATTTTTAAATCCAAGTGTTTCACATATGTATTTGGACACGAATTTTTGAAAAGTCTTCATTTGTCTACAGATCATCTTCCCTCAATGCAATGTTTCAGACAGTCCCAGCATCTCTTACAAGTTACTGCCTGTTACCAGTTGCATGTTGCTGAGGAACCACAACAACTTGTATAGAATCGGTTTGAGGTTGCTCAGTCATGAATTAGTTTGGCAGTGGTGACAGGAACTGTTACCATCTCTGGATGCAATGATTCTTGTACCTTCCTTCCCTGATCATCTTGAATTCCCCAGCACCTACATGACCAGTCACATAGCTATTTGGCAAGCAGATAAGAGGACTAACCTAGATGAAAGTGATTTTATTTTTTTATTTTTTTTTTTTTTCCCCCAAGTGGTTAGTTCTTGCTGTGGAGTGATTTTGTGACATAGTATGAGACTGCACCCCAGGAACATATCAGAGGAAGAAGTCCTTAGGTTAGTGTTGCTGTCAAAACCTCTGTACTGCCAAACCACAGGGTTACCTTTTGTGTTCCCCACCCACAGTCATGAGACACCAAGGAGAAAACAAAAGGAGATTGTCTGTTTATGTGATGAAGATTAGGAATGTAAACATGCAGTTTCTCACCATAGAAGAATAGATCCAAAACATGCCCAGAACTTGAAATCACTGTGTATCAACTTGGACTATTTTGTTACTTCAATTTTACTCAACATCCCTTCAGTACAAGCTTTCCATAACAGTGAGATTTAGATGGATTTAAGTGTATATCATAAAATGACTCCAGTTTCATTTAAGTTGTTGCAGTAAAACTGCAGTCACATGTGCTAGACTACAATTTCAAGTAACACATTGCTTGCTTTTCATAGGAGGTAACTTTGTGATTTATTGTCACACCAATTTGAAACACCATACCAAAAGCCTCCAGTAATGCACTCAACAATAGCATGGTGAAGGTGACATGAGAAAGGGGAAGTGGATTCAACAAAGACTTAACATGGTGAAAGCCCAGAAGTCCAAAGTGACTTGCTGAGCAGGTTTCATGGCAGGTACATGTTGCTCCAGTGCACAGCAATGACCCATAGCTTATGAGCAAAGTTTTATTTCCAGCCACCGTATCCCACTGGTAAGGCAGTATGCAACCTAAGTTTGTGGCTAGCAAACAAGCATCAGCACTTCAAGGAAGAAGATCCAAATCAAAGTGCATCCGGTAGCACGTTCCAGTTACAATTTCAATTCTTTTTCAATCCATTCAGCTTTACATTGAGAAGAAGAGTGATGGAAATATGACAGTAACACAGCTAACTGAAGGACATAATGGTTCACTTACCTTTTCTGCCTCAGTCCCTGTTTCTAGCTGCTGCTTCTGTTTAATGCAGATTTGCCCTACTTTAGCCAAAAGCTCATGTGGATGAATGAAGACTCGTGAGCTCAGCAGGAAAGTGAAGATATAAGTCCTCTGTGGAAGCAGAGAAGAAAAAAAAAAAGAAAAACAAGAACAAATTAACTAGTAAGGTCAGTAACGTTAGCAAAAATAATCTGTCTTCCCTGGAAAACTTATTTCATAAACCGCAAATGTAACTTTCCTTCATTTAAACTTCTTACCATTTTTCCTGTCTCCAGAGACAGGGTGGTCTTTTCTAAAGGTGTTATAATGAAATCCTGTAGGCTTCAAGGCTGTGAAGTGTGGTGTTTTCAGATTCCCAATTTATTTCCCTTTAAAATGTCAAACTTAATATGCCCAACTGGTCATTGCTCACCAAAAATATGAATGAAGTATGTCCAATGTAGGGTGCTGTGCCTCTTTAACAATACTGCTTCTGGTGCTTTCTTTAAGAGTGACTGTTT
This sequence comes from Ramphastos sulfuratus, assembly GCA_013399055.1. Taxonomy (NCBI): domain Eukaryota; kingdom Metazoa; phylum Chordata; class Aves; order Piciformes; family Ramphastidae; genus Ramphastos; species Ramphastos sulfuratus. The sequence continues at coordinate 264,986 of WBNM01046155.1, forward strand.
TTTATCGAGCTCCAGGAAACTGCTTCATGTGTATTCTAAACTACAGCTGTAATTTCTTCATACGTGATTTTTCTCGGTTCCTTTTCCCCACAAATCACTTACACAAGCTTTAGCTTTGACTGCGGCCATGTGACAACAATTTAGTTTTAAGCTTGATTATTTATCTGGGGCCTGTTTCAGAGTCTTTTGAATATAAACACTGCTAATAAATTACAGAATCACAGGAGCTGGAAGGGACCTCAAAAGATCATCTAGTCCAACCTCCCTGCCAGAGCAGGACCACCTATACCAGATCACACAGGAATGTGTCCAGATGAGTTTTGAGTATCTCCAGAGAGGGAGACTCCACAACCTCCATGGGCAGCCTGTTCCAGTGTTCTGTCAAAATTCCTCCTCATGTTTACATGAAAATTTCTATGCCTCAACTTCCACCGATTGCCCCTTGTCCTGTCATTGGGCATCAGAGAGAAGAGCCTGGCTCCATCCTCCTGGCACTCACCCTTTACATATTTATAAATATTGATGAGGTCACCTCTTGACCTCCTCTTCTCCAAGCCCTCCTGGCCACAAGAGCACATTGTTGGCTCATGGTCAACCTCGCATCCACTAGGACCCCCAGATTCTCTTGCCCTTTGTTGCTTTCCAACAGGTCAGTCCCCAACCTATACTGATACCTGGGGTTGTTCTCTCCCATATGCAAGACTCTACACTTGTCCTTGTTGAACTTCATAAAATTTCGCCCTGCCCAAGTCTTGCTGAATGGCAGTGCAGCCTTCTGGTGCGTCAGCCAGTCTACCTAGTTTGGTGTCATCAGCAAACTTGCTGACAGTGCACTCTATGCCCTCATCCAGGTCACTGATGAATATATTGAATAGTACTGGTCCCGGTACTGACCCCTGCAGGACTCCACTAGTTACAGGCCTCCAAATAGACTCCATCCCATTGAACACAACTCTTTGACTTTCCTTCAACCAGTTTCCAATCCACCTCACTACCTGATCATCCAGACGACACTGCCTCAGTTTAGCCAGGATGCTGTGAGAGACAGTGTCAAATGCTTTAGTGAAATCAAGATACACCGCTGCTCTACCATCATCAATCCACCTGCTTATGTCCTCATAAAAGGCTATCAGGTTGGTCAAACATGACCTCCCCTGGGTAAAACCATGCTGACTGCTCCTAATGACCCCCTTGTCCTTGATATGCCTTAGGACAGTGTCAAAGATAAGCTGCTTCATCACCCTTCTGAGGAAGGAGGGTGAGGCTGACCAGTTTATAGTTGCCTGGGTCCTCCTCATTACCCTTTTTGAAGATTGGAGTGACATTTGTCCTCCTCCAGTCCCCAAGCACCTCTCCTGTCTGCCATGACTTACTGAAGATGGTGGTGAGTGGTCTGGCAATGACCTGTGCTAGCTCCCTCAGCACCTGCAGGTGCATGCCATCAGGACTCATGGATTTATGGATGCCCAGATTATTCAACTGTTCCTTAATCCAGTCCTTGTCAACCAAGGAAGACTCCTTTGGCATGCTTTCCTCTGGTGCCTCAGGTGTCAGGGGCTCCTGAGGACAGTCTCCAGCAGCATAGATGGAGATGAAGAAGGCATTTAGTAACTCTGCCTTGTGTCCTGTTGCCAGGGCACCCACCTCATTCAGCAGAGGGCCTACATTGCATCTAATGTTAGCTTTTCCTGCAATGTATTTGAAGAAGCGGTTTCTGTTACCCTTGACCTCCCTTGCAAGGCTGAGTTCTAACAAGGCCCTAGCCTTCAATGCCAACAATTATTCCTCAGCAGAAATAGATTCTCCATGTGTTTCAAAAGCTGTAATCACTGTGTTCCAAATCATACTTTGGATAGTTTAGTTAAAGTGAGAATGCCTTCATGCCCTAGGTTTGCTTCAATGTTTGAAACCTGACTTCTGTATTTGAACGTAATTGCCTGACTAACAACAGCAACCTCTCGTAAGTGCTCCTATTATTCCTTTAGGCTTTTAGACAAAATTTGGAGTTAAGAAAGTGTAGGGGATCTCCTTGACAATGGATTTCAAGTAACTGTTAAACTTGCAGCGTTGCTTTCAACTGTTTTTTAGCAATGTCATATGTCAGGCCATAGCCAAGTGTGTGAATAAATAGTAAGTGTGTATGCCATCTTGTACTGGGCAAGTGAATTGAGACATCTAAAACCTTAAGACCAGTTGTCTAAAATATGGCATCTCTACTATTAGATACTGAATTCTGCCACTTGCAGTCTCTAAAATATATTTGTAGTTAAGCAATGATGGTATCTTTAGGACTCCAAAACGGTTATGGTGTTTATCTCTCTAATCATAATAAAATGTTTTGTTAATGGAAAATATTTCTACTCCTTCAATAATCAATGTGCCCTATAATATTAATTCAGCACTAAAAAGTTTCACGTATCAGAAGTAAGGGTGAAGCACTGTGTGTTTGTGATTTTTTTTTTTGTTCACTTGTTTAATTTATTTTGTTTAAAAAATGTAACTAGAAATCAGTGTTGTGAGAGTACATAAACAATGGATTAAGCATATCATATATTCAACTCTGTTCTGAGCTTGTGGATGAAACTAATGATACAGGAGAGGTGTTTAAAAACTTTCACTCTCATTTGGATACCTTATTAGCATTGGGGTTCATGTATTAGATTAGGAATAGCATTAATTCTCTATAATTGATGCTGGAGTTAATTTGTAGTCTTTGCCTCATCTGTTGTTTATGGATAGAGCAAGAAAGGAGAAGGGTTAATGGGATAGACAGTTTGGGTCAGGTTCCTGAGTTAGTGCTTCCACTGATGCTTACAGAAGATGGACAATTGAGGCCATCTAACAGTCAGGCTCTTGGTGACTTCTGAGCAGGTGGTCAGGGCAGTGATAAGACATGGATAGCATGGCCTCCCTTCTTGATGGCATGATTGCGAATATGCTGGACAAGCACAAATTATGCCTCTCCCCAGACTTTCAGAGAGTTTTTTTTTTAACGTTTACAATGACAAAGAACACTTTTTAATAATGAACTTTGTCATAAGTTAGTTCAGTGTAGTTCTTGTCCCTGATTCACAAAAGGTGACTTGGCTGAATTATAAAAAAATGTATAGGATCTTTTATTCTTACACATGTGATCCCGAAACTGATACACTCCCTATTCAGAATGAAAGCAAGAGAAAGAGTAGTGTTGGATTGTGAGATTTTTGCAGAGGAAGGGTTCAGGGTCTTGTCGTTGTTGTTGTGTTTTAAGTTACACCTTGTTATCCTCTGTTATGTTTTGCACCAACTTTTGTGTTCACTTCTATCAGTATTGTCCTTGAACTTAAAACTGGGAGTCTGAACTATATCGGAAAGGAATTTAGCTGTTGAGTGTGTCAGCTGTCACTGGGTTGATTTTTTTTTTTTAAAGGTTTTTTTTGTTGTTGTTGTTTTTAATTTTTTTTTTTTTGTTGTTCTGGAAACATGCATCAGCCCTCCCTTTTACTGTATTTTACACTTGAGAGAGATGGAGAATGAAAAGGAGAAAAAAAAAAAAAAGACTTTGATGACTTCAGAAATCTCTTGCTATCATTCCTGTTTGGGAGTTTAGAAGCCTGTCTGAAAGATACTTCCATGTATAAGTAGCAGGGAACCACAAGTTAAGTCATAGTGCCCTGCCAATGATCCTTGCTCTGATAAGCTGGAACATATTATGTAAGGAAAGATAAAATTTTTTCCTCTCATCCTAATTCTAGGATTGGTGTTCTTGTGGAAGTTAGCGTGATGTCAGACAGCATTTAATCAAAGTGGCTCTGAGAAAGGTCCCCGCAGAGTATCACTTCCCTTGTGTTACACTGCAAGAAAACTGTGACTTAGATAACTTGTGATTTTGTTTGATTTCTCTGACAATATTTTACATGATGTTCAAAAAAGTGCCAAACTGGCAAGATGCAGGAGGATGCATGGCCATACAAGTGAGTAATTTCCATTTTAGTCTTGCTGATGTCTCTCTGTAACAGAAATGTCTGTACTGGACCTATGTAATGCTTTTCCAGACAACACAGGACTGCCATCTTTTAGAAACAATTGTTACTTCTGAAACCCATCTGCTATATTCTCATTCAATTTTTCAAGTCACTTAACTGGAACTAGGTTCGTTACTTTGGAAAACAAAATTATTCCATTATGGTCAGTCAAGATATGCTGGCTTACAATATATTGGTAGCTAATTGTGAGAGGTTTTTATAATTTTATTTCTTATGCTGGCATAGATAAGGAGTAACTGCAATTAAGAACCAAATGAAAAATTACAGATCTGACAGCAATATTGACCCCCATTTCCCTGCCAATAGCCATTCTACCCAGTAAAGAAAATTCAGGCTGAACTAAGCATTACATTTCAGCTTAGCAGTAGGTCTCTGGAGTAGGAACACAGTTGTTTTAGATAGGAAATATTTCATAATGATGTCACATGTCTTATCTAGATCAATGATTTCCATGATTTATTGCACCTGTACTACTACATACATAAGCTAAATCCTGTAACAGTGCAAAAACCTACACCCATAGGCAGTCTCCTAACCATGAAGACAATGGTTTAGAGAAGGTAAATTTAACTGGGAAGCTAGCTGGTTTGATTAAAAAATGCTTCCATAAACTATGAAATTGAAAGTTAAGCTCCATTTATCCCACAAAAGCGATAGGTATTTCAGAGGAAAAAAAAAAAAAATCCTTTCTGCACTTGGAACAACATAAGCTGACACAAAAAGGCCTTGCACTTTACAACAGAATAAGAAGCCAGATTCCTTTAGTGCCTAAAGTTGTTGCTAAGAGATGAGCTGAATTATATTTAAAAAAAAAAAAAAAGAGTGCAAGCAGGAGCACAAGACTAAAGAAGGAATTGTTGCTCTCTAACCCAAGAATGATCTTATGACTTCTTAAGGAGGGGTTAAAAAAGGAAAAAAAAACAAACCCAAAACTTTTCTTTGTGCACTCGCTGCTCATCCTGGAACTTCTTGTTCGTGAAATATTTTCTTGAAATGTTTTCTTGCTTGGGCACAAGGGTTGCAGACTGGTACATTCCATTCTTAACCTCCCGAACTCCATCTCATGAGTATACATTTTTCTGTGTGCTGAAAAAGTCCCCGTACACAAACAAGCCTCTAAAGAGCAGCACACAAATGCAGGCCCTTATCTTTCCTGTCCTCCCTTGCCTGATTCCTGCTCTGCCAATGCTGCAAATTCACTTTTGTTTTCCTTCTGTAACCAGCACAGAAAGATACCCTTGTCTGGAAGGTTACTGTGATCTTTAGCTTAATTTCCACACAGGTGGGAATGCCTTCTATGCATTGTATTCAGATACATTAATCCAAAAATTTGGATGAATATTGCAACTTACAGATGTGTTACTCTAAGGTTATCTCTGCTACCATTACTGATAACTTCTCTTTGTGCAAATTACTTGGTGATGCCTTGTTGCTTTTCTTTGTGTGTATGATCAGAGACAGAAGACTGAGAGGTGTTTATACCTTTCTCTTGAACATACAGTACTGGCTACTGTTCTGACAGGGTATCAGTATAAATGGCTATCACTCACCCTCTGTAGCAACTTCCCTAAAAATAGAAATGAGCATGAAATTCAGTATAAACATGCAACTGAACTGAAATATAAAACTTGAAATTGAAGATGACTCAAATACAGCTCTTTTATGTTCTTCAAAGCCTAGTTATATACTCTTTTTATAATTTGGCTAAATTGAGTGGTCTGATTTAACTAAAAGAGTGTGTTTATTGCTGTTTTCCATCTCTCTTTCCCTGGAGTGCCATGATTGTTTCTGTTGTCTCTCTCAGCTGTCAGCTTGCTGTCTATTTAAACTGCAGCCTCCCAGGGTGGGGTCTATGACTGCTTGGTTTGCAATGCCTCCCTTGCACCAGCAGGTATGGGATTATAGCACCATGGAAACAAGCAGCGTTCAAAAATAAGTTGTAGACCCCTCAAGTAATGCTCACTTTATGGAACCGTTTTCAGAGTAGCTGTGTTATAAATAGATTTTCTGTGAGACGTTACAATAAGGGAGTGCATTAGCAGCTATTTAAAAAAAAACTTAGCTATAGTCCATAAATTCAAGCACTAAGTAAATATATTTTAGTATCACACAAAACAAGGCAACTCCTTGGAAGGCTTAATTACAACAGCCTAAAGCTGTTCCACTGGTAAACCACATCAGCCCTATCTGCTGCTTTCTTCTGCACATTTGTTCTGCTCTATGCATTTGGAGACGGGGCACAGATTTTAAATCTAACAATGGTTACTCCTCTGTGTCTTATAATGGACTTGATACTAAGCATCTCTAAAAGGTAGTACAATTTTATATTAGCCATATTTGAATGCAAAGTTTGGGATTACTTCTGAACAGCAATATGAAATCATTCTGGTTTTGCTTTTAATCTTCTACTGATGTGACTGCTAGCAATTCTGCTGCTTATACTCAGTGAGTTCCCACATGAGTCCTCTCTTCTTGCATGGTGATTTCAAAGATGGGTGGTGTATACATGGAAACTTGAAGGACTTTATGGTGACTAACGTGAAACCACAGTAAAAAGTTCTACACAGATTAGACTGAGAAACAAAAGCATGATAGAGCATGGCTCACTACTGCAAGTGTTGAATCCAACATGTAATTTAATAGTGATTCCAATTTCCCTTGTTAGTCTTTAGCAAGAGCTAGGATGCTTCTGCCATAGTTGCTGCTTCTTTCAAAGCTCTATGGAATATATACCACAGACACTCTCTGATCTTTGGCAACTTACTTAAATAACATCTTTCAGTAAAGGGTACAAGAGGTAATTTTAAGTGATAAAATGATCTCTTGATAATATCCTCCATTAAGAATCTTATTGCATGCCCTGGAGTTATAAGTAGTATTTACTTCAGGGGACTGCACAAAGTATGTTTAATCAGTTGCAAAGTCATTCTCAAGCTCAAGAACATACATTATTACAGTGCTGGCCCACTAAAATGTCTTGAGAAAGAGAACATTTTAATTAAAATCTATTTTGGTTTCGTGGGTTGGTTTGTTGTTTTGGGGGATTTTATTTATTTGTTTTTGTTTTGTTGTTGTTGTTTTCCAATGGCCTAACTAGGAGATGCATAGAAAACTAAGGGGAAAAAAAAGTAGACCTGATTTCAGGTCTGCTTCCCTAGGTAGGAGCTGGTTAGTAGTTAATTCTTGGCTGCATTAGAGCTAAAGCAGCTTAAAGAGACTGAAAAATCTGTGGCTAATGCTGCTTTTAATTGGTCCTTAAAGCATCCATTTGGGTTCAACATGGCTTTATCTAATGAGTGCTCCCATTTAAAAACAGCGTATCCCCATTCAGCAACATCTTCAGTGAACGAATATTCCAAGTAATATAAATGCATCTTTAGCCTGTATCCTAACCTTGGAGTGAGGTAGAATTTGAGGAAGCACCAATCCAGATATTAACACAGGAAAACCATGGGAAGAAAAAAAAAGCCTTTCAGTGGCTACTTACATCTGGATAATAGTCCATAGTGGGCACCAGGCGCTCTATCAAGGCCTCCAGTGATCCAGAAACAAGGTTGCCATCCTGATAAACAGGGTCCACACACCTTTCTCCCATATCTGGCTGTACTTGTCCACTACAACTGGAACCAAGCATGCTGGAAAATATTGGTGTCTGGGGCATAGTTTCCTGCAGAAGCGGGGAAAAAGAGAGGGTTAAGCTTTCTTTCAGGATGTCTTATGTGGGGGGGGTTTCAGAGGCACAGATTAAACATAACTATGTATGTGGCTGAACACAGCCTAGACATTCAAGCTGACATCTAAATCAAAGAAGTGGCACATCTATTAGTGGGCTTTTGGGTTTGAAATACACTTTAAAACTATGTTACTGAGGCTGTAGATGCAGAAGCTGTAAGAATTGTCTTCACTGTACTTGATTTCTTCTGTCTCCCTGGTTTTCCTCTGACAGTTTATGCATAGAACTACACACAGATGAAAATACAAAATGCTTTCTGAATTCCAAAGATACTCAAGCAGAGCCCTACTAAAAATAACTGTGCTTTAATGTCCCTCTTCCTATTCTTTCTGAAGTCAGATCCTTGTCCAAAATGCTTGACATGATTGATCCTTTACCACATTTGTAGCTGGATGTAGTCCAGGTCCCAACAAAAGTGAGTATTTGCCTGCGCATAGATACCATTGGAAACAGCAGGGGACATACTGTCTGAATAAAATTGCCTTTTTTTGGTACGTGAAGCCACAAACTGGGTAGAAATGAACGGTGTGATATTGACAACTGTTTCTTTAGGAAACACTTGCTCAGGAAACAAACCTGCTGTCGCAACATTAGAAACCACATGAAGATTTTGGGTTTCTACCTCCTTTCTCCTTGGCCACAAGCTGCATCAGTACACCATATTTCACAGCTGTTAGTAAATATGGAGTTTGTCTATTTTAAACTGGCTGGAGCTTAAATATATGCAGAGGCTAAACAAATCATCTTGCTACTGTGTGTAAAGACAAAAAACAGTATTCAGCATCAGAACAGTTCCCCCTGGCTGCTGGAATAGTTAAAACTTTACAGGGTAAAGTGAAAAGAAGGTATCATTAATTCTTTAGTCGCTACCTCACCATCTATGAAACAAACATGATATTGTCACACTCTGAAAAGCTCTTATGCAGATAAAAAGGATTAGACTATTACCTCTAAACTGACAGCTGTTTCTTACTACTTGTGTCTTAGATGTAAGGCCTCTTTCACTGTAGCAATTTTTCAGAAACCAGTTTAAGAGCCAAAAACCTTAAGTGTTATGAGAGTGTGTTGGGGTTTTTTTTTGGTTTGTTTTTTTTTCTGGGGGGGGTGGGGAAGGAAGTTAGTTTTGTTTTGTTCGGGGCTTTTGTAGCACTTGAAAGAACTGCAGAGCAAAACCGTACTTTGTATCCTCTTAATCCAGTGTACGTTCTTCCCCTCAAACTCTCCAAAGTGATCCACAAGCTGGGTTACAAAACATATTTGTTTTTAAACTCAGAAGGATAGCTGCATTGATAAGGGAAAAAAATGGCAGTATTAACAATACTTGTTCATCAAGGTGATAGAAGAAAATCTATGTATCATTGATTAGAACTGGGTTGCAACTTTAACCAAAGGACTTTTAAGTATTCATATGTGATACAGATAAAAGGGAAGTGTAATCCCTTGTAAATTAGGATATATCAGTTGTTTAATAGCAACCAGGGAAGCTGAGGATTGGAGATCAGTTTTGGAAGTTCAGGACATAGTGTCAAATAGAAAATGCAGGCTTCAGTGGAATATTAAAAGAAATAAGAAATTATGATTCTGCACAACAGGCATTAAGGTTGCTCAGTATTTAATGAATTTATGTTAGGCCTAAGCTTTGCAGTACACAACAATCTGACAAATCACTGGAGCGTTATGATGAAGCCTGCTTTGCTATGCGTACTATGTAATTTTTTTCTTTTTTTTCACTTTTTTCCCTTTTAAGGTCCATAGCAATAGAGCTGAAAGCTACTTCTCAGGTTGGACACACTGGTAGGCACTTCTGGCTAACAACGTGAAGTTTGTTGCACAGGGTTTTAAGGGAAGTTAACTACCCACTGAAAAAATGCTTTTGGAGGAAGCTGATCCTGGTTTTGCTATCCAGTGTTTTAAAGTCCTTTAAGACGTTCATTGTTGCGTCAGTTTTGCTTTAAAGACCCTCGCTGGGAGCAGTCTGTAGTAATGTTAGCCGGGTCATAAACGCCAGAAGCCCAGCCCTGATCTTCCCGCGGGGCTGGCTGCTGCTACCAGCACTCGCTTTCCGCGGGGTCGGCCTCCACAGCACTGTCAAAGGACCCGATCAGTCGAGGACCCCGCACTGGCAGGAAGGCAGCCCCCGCAGTGAGGGCAGTTAATAACTGCGAAGAGCCGCAGCAGTCTCAGTCCCCATACTCTACACGCTTCTTCGAAACTCGCGGTTCCCTCCACACACTTAGAGCCCCCGGCTGCTCCGGGGCAGCCAGTGGCGGGGAGCGCTGCGGCGGCCGCGGCTAGCACTCTGCGGCAGCACCTGCCGCGCTCTCGGGAGCGGCGGCGATCTGCTATCCGCCCCAGACAACCCTTGCCGGCTCTTCCGCAGCAACCCCGCTGCGATGACCACGGAAAACACTCACTGACGTCCCCCACTGGGGTAGCTGAGACAAACCCTCCCGCGCCTTCGACCGTTAGGGATTTTTCCCCTCCGTACACCCAGCCGTCACCCTGGGGCTCTGCCCTGCCGCGCACTGTCCTCTCGGTGTCCGCACATGGCGGGTGGGGGTCACGGCGGCAGCGACCGTCCCGACGCGCTTACCCTCATTTTCCTGGGCGACGTGTACATACGTGTGGGCAGGGACGGCAGTGCCGGCAGCCCCGCAGCTGACAGCTCTGAGCTGCCCGCCCGTGGCGGAGATGCCACCCGGCGCAGCCAGCCCGGCCCCGCTCCCGCCGCCCGTGACGTCAGGGCCCAGCGCGGCACCCTGTTGGCTGAGCGCGAGCGTGGTTCGTTCAAATGGAGCCGAGTCAACGGCGTGGGGGCGCAGGCGCCGCCTCGGTCTTACGCAGGTCTGACTACTAGCCTAGGTCGCATGGGTGCTTTTTCTGGAAGCATTTGATCTTCCTGTTGGTTTGGGGTTTGGTTGTTTCGTTTTGTTTTGTGTAGAGATGGGTGGGTTGGTTGGTTTGTTTTTGGAGGGGCGCGTGGCGCTTGGTGCTTGGTGCAGGTTTTTATTTTGGTTGCTTTTTGGTGCCCCCCCCCGCCCCAACATTAATAAGCGACCAGCCCGCCAGACCATTTGTATTTCATATCCCGAGCACGGCGTGGGGAACCTGAGCGTTCCTCACCGGTGTGCGCTTTACCACCTAACCAGCGTGACTACGGACTCCGCGGGCTCCGCCCACCGGCGCGCTCAGCCACGCGCGGTTCGCGAGTGCCACGGCCCTCGCGCGGCGCAGCCTCGTGCAGAGCGTTGTGGGAGACGTGGCGCAGGAGCCAGCCTTTGGTCGCACACGCCCTGGGAGGCTTTTCAGTGCAGCAGCGCCCGTCGCAATTAGCGCAACGCTGAGGGGCGGTGCCCAGTCCTGCCGTCTTAATGCTGGAACTGTTTCCAAGTTACTTGACCGAGGCAACTGGTAGTTCTGTCTGGCCATAGCCTGTAAGGCTGGTGAGCAGCCGGCCTCTGTTCCCCGCTGCAGGCTTGGGTGCTTATCTTACTATATGATCACCTGTGGAAACGCTTGCTGGATACATCCAGCCACTTCACAACCTCCCTAACCTATACCCAGGAACAGATAGGGACTGCCAATCTTGCAGCCTTCACCTACGAATATTTTTCACATTCTGTTCCTTATTTTACTTGTGATTATTTTAGTGTTTGCCCCCTTGTCTCTAGGCATTAATGAATCATGGAATGGTAAGGTCACCTTGAAGCCTTCTC